>JAUTBV010119164.1:0-53507 GCA_032361325.1 Lepetodrilus fucensis
GCACAATATCAGTTTCACCAACTCGTTTAATAAATTCAGTATTGAATGACCACTCATGTTAGATCCTCTATTTATTACTTCTTCATTACTGACTACTTTTTTAAAGCTTAATTTAAGATTGATACCCTCTGATTTCCAAACAGTAGACCTTTATCCCCTAAATGTTGCAGTGACAATGTTTCACCATGAATCTGTGGTGGTAAATAAAAGTTAAAAAGTGACGACCATCATTCATAAAAATAAAATAGTTATATTTTCTGCTATGATGAGCTTCATCAATGTAAGATGGACAAAAGAATACATAGTAAATACATTCACAATCCATGTATGTGTAAGTGTCAAACCTGTAACCAAATGTGTATCAATGAAGAATGTGGCAACAGATAAAAGATATAACAGAATTAGTAGCCTGGAAAGCAAATATGTAATTCCTGACATGCCGGACAGAATAATACCAATTGTAAATAATGACTTGTCGCTAAAACAGATCATTATCAAACAATCTATGCACATAAAGGCAAAATATACAGAATATACAAAATTTAAGACAGATCTTAAATACATATAGCAAAAATAAACATGCAAAATATAAAACAGCTTCACAAATGTGAAAAATGAAAAATAAAATTGTTAATGTACATAAAATGTACAAAAATGCAAATATAACAGCATACAAAAAAACACCTTTAGTGTCGTCATGGCACAAGGACCGACCACTAATAAAAATGTATGCAATTAATAACAAAGGATAAAATCACTCGCATCATACAGTGAACATGCTTTGAATGGCAAAGACGAAATCCAGAGAACCAAATCGGAAAAGGATGTTTGTCATTGTGTGAGTGGTGAGTGACGAATGGGAGACAACTGTGTGTGGGATGACCACCAGGGGAAGACAACTGAGTGTTGGGACCACCAGGGGTCTCACCTGGGGTGGTCTCGGGCTCCATGTCGACACATGGGGCGTGGACTGGAGCCTGGAGGGCTCGTTGCATAGGGTCCTCGGGGCTGCCTTTCTCTGCCCGCACGATAAACTCTTCAGTGATGCTGTGTTTCTCCTCCGAGACTGTTAGTCTCTCGTACATACGCTCTCCTTTCACGGTACTGGCATTAGGTGATGAGACAATTTATTCATGAGAACTGTAGCCATTATTGTTGACAGAAAAAAATAATCACTGAATCAAAAATTGATCAATTGGTTGATTGATTGATTGGTTGATTGAATTAAATAATTTATGTTACAGCAGGAATACACAATGGCATGAATAAAAAAAAATCAGTTACACAATTTGTTTCATCACAAAAGTAACACATATAGCACTTAAACGTTAAAGAACAATATTTAACATATAGAACTATTTCATAAAGTGCCACATATTGAAGTTTTCATATTTTATTACGTATTCCTATAAAATTTCATATTTGATCAAGAAATATAATCAAGAAAAACATTCAGTTATAATAATGTACTTATGATATCTCTTCACATGAAAACCCAAATAACAGTTGTGGCACTTTAAGAGTTAAATACACAGTAGAGAAAACACCCATGGGAAGAACACCTACCCTAGGGTGACTGTCGCGTGATGAAATTAGCCAATGAGGGTACTCGTATCATCATGAGTGTTTGGTCATTGCCTAATTTCATCACCCTAGGGTTGGTCGAGTGTTTGAAATGAATACGAATAAAAATTAGCACACAAACATTTATATCATGATAAATTTAAGAATTTCATAATCAATTACTTTACAATTAAATTGCAACAATTACTTCTATAAAGAGTTTGTGACAGATTTCTGTGAGTACCACCAACATGCATATTTCAAATAAATGTAGTAATAATTTGTTTTGGATTAGATGAAGTGGCAACATGCCGTAGTTTGAGGTTTGAAATTAGTTGTGAAAATTATACCTCTGAATGGGAATATAATATATCATGCATGATAGGACATTAATAGAACATTAAATAAACATATTGGGAAACATCAAACACTCTACTACCTAAACTAGAATAGTGGACATGAAAATTTACAGAGATTGTATTAGAAGATATTGCATGGATATGCTGAATAAATTAGAAGTGATTGATTTGTTGTTTAACATTGCAGCAGGGTTCTTTCAACCATACACCAATAAGATAATTTAAATATAATAATTTCCAGAAGAATTATTTAAGAAATATATACAAATTATTACCTTACGTTTTGAAATACTGGTACCGTTGAGAACGCATGTCGAAATGACCCAAGATGAAACTGGTTCTATTGTCAATATTTTAGTTAGAAACCTATGTAGCAGGACCGTCATTTTTAGATGTTTTCTTTAGATGATCGGGCAGTGTGTGTGTGTGGCTAACTGTAGCTGGATACTGACAGAATATCGGTCAATCAATGGACCCCGACATGGGACAACCTGTCTATACTACACAGCCTTGAGGCATTAAGGAGACTACTCAATAACATTTACTTATCAATGACTATGATCTCATTTCTGTTTATATATCAACATTTTATCACATATTTGTTACTTTCATAACTTGTTCAAAACCATAGCAACTACAATATACACTACATCTAAATATTTTGTATAGTAAATGCCAAATTTTTCGGTTACAAAGTTTTCAGTGTTGAACAATAGTAAATACTAGATATGTTTTTTTTTAGATTCATAAATCACAGAAACAACATTGATACACTCAATAACAACAATCATGCATCCAGCATCACAATAGCAGACAGTGAAACCATGATGTTCCGGCCTTGTTCCAATATCTGCTATTGCTTTCATTGTACATATGGAAATATACACTAGTGGCGTGATTAGTGATGAATACTCAGAAACTGACAGGGCAAAAATACAACAATGATCATATGACCATGCTGCAATTGATACAATAGGATGCAAGGTGATACAAGGTGATATCTGGTGGTGATAAGGTGATAACCCTTTCCATGCTGGAGGCATCCAGAGATGCCCTAAAGAGCAGTGGTTGTGCCTAATCCAGCAGGGAGAGGGTTAACAATGATCCAATTGGATTGATAAACTGACAACATCATGCTACAGACGTGGGAGGGTGGTAGTTCTGTGAAGAAGTTTAGACGATTCGGCATGCAAATGAGGGATAAAGAAAACACGTCAAGATGGCCGCCGGTAGCTACCTTCTCGGACGCTCCTCTCTGCTGCCTCTTGTTCATTGGCTATGCGATCCATTTCAGAGGCAAGCTCGAGATATGCATCTCTCTTTTTACGAGCGGATTCCTCCAGCTCTTCGGGTGATTCTACTTTAGCTTTAGGTCTACGGAGGTCTAGTTCTGCTAATATCTGCTCCTCCGCTATGGATTCTGGACGGGAGCTCGTGGCTGAGTAACAGTAACATCGACGGGTGAGTAACAGTAACATCGACAGGCGAGTAACAGCAATATTGATAGACGAATAACAGTAACATTTATGTACGAGTTACACTAACATTGAGGTAACAGTAACATTCATGTGTGAGTAACAGTAACATTGATAGGTTAGTTACAGTAGCATTGGTATGTAACAATAACGTCCATAGACGAGTAACAGTAACATGGCGTCAATATGTACACAACCCCAGCCGCCGTGTTTCCCAGGCTTACCGGTGGCCTTCTCCTTGTTCTTCTCCACCCAGAGGTGCAGCATGGCCAACGCCTGGTCATTGACCGTCCGGTACTCCATCTTGATGCGGTTGATCTCCGACATGGAGATGTCCAACTGCTGTCCGAGGATGACCCAGTCGCCCTGCAGCGTGTCCGAGATGTCCGTCAGCTTCATCTGGCCGCGACTGAATGTGTCCTTCACCACTGTGACAGAGCAGAAGAAGTCATTCATGAGACAGTTCATTGTTAAGTTACTAGAGTGAACATTGTAAACTTACAAACTGCCTATGAAGTAGTAGTAGCTGTTTGTAGAAATAACATTATAATGTTTGAGCAGTCAATGAGGAAACTATACTGCTAGGTCAGTGATGTATACATTTCATGTATTATGATTGGCTGATAGGTATGTTTCATTCATCAGGTGACCAGGGTACTCACCAATGCCATGCTCTCTCAGCAGCGAGTGTCTCTTCTTAACTTCCAGGGCTTCGGAGCCAATTTCTTGGCTGGAATCGGTCTGCAAGTAGACAAACACGTCATGTGTTAAGATTACAGTGTAAACAACGTTTGATCAATGCATCAAAGCAAAGCATGAGGAATTGATTAATGAATTTTTGTTTATTTATTACTTATATTTTGTTAGGAGACAAGTAGATAATGTCTCACTTGAATTACTAGTGTCATGCTACTTAGACACCCTCATGAAGCAGTTGGTATCAAGTTGTTCATAGTAAACAAAACACTTCATCAAGTTGTTGACACTAAACAGACGAAGATGGCAGCGACTAGCGTACCTGGATCATTCCTGGCAGGGTGATGTTGAGGTTGCATATAGGGGACTGAGGTGCCTCGCCTCGGGCGACCTTTGGCTCCCTCATGAAGGCCACTCTGGCAGATGGCTCCTGGTCAAGATCACGGATCTTCACCGTGCACGGGAGGCGATTTTCTCGAAATGATTTGAAGTTGACATGGAGCTGGTCGCCAGACTTTGTGACGGGGATGAGGTTACCCGCCATCTCTACGAACTGTGGCCTTCCTTCCAAAACCTGCGCGGAAACATGCTCGCATCAATATCGGCCACCATTGCTTTCATATTATCTACTAAACACCAGTCATGTTAAATAGTAGGATTATAACACTACAAGTCAAATTGTTCTTGTAACTATTAGTTAATTAGTTAATTAGTTAATTATTGCTTTACATTAAAGCGGGAATCTTTCACCCATACGTGACGATGAATTAATTAATTATACAATATGAATGGGTCAAAATTAAAGGTGGCATGAAAAACCTGCCCAATTTGTTTTTATTAAAAGTGAAGTTTATGATTGAATGATTGATGAAATGGAACTTGAATAAATAGTGTGAATACAATAGTTGAAATATTAAAATTTGTGATAGAATGATAGAATAAAGATGCCCAAGACCCGGGGGAAAAAGATATTTGAGATTTGGCGAGAAGTAAAATCCAGCATGCAAGATGTGCTTGACCGTGAGGCACTCGTCACACCCAATGCACCGAGGTCTATCCTCGACCTTTAAAACGTAAGAGTGGGTAAAAAAAAAGAGTGGGAAACTACTGAACACAGGGACTCTGTAGTGTTACACAGAGCGACTGAGTGTTACACAGTTGCAATACAACAGTTTAACTCTTCTGCATGTGTAGGATATGATTTTTGCAGTATTACAATCGTTCTGTGCAACGCGACCCTCATCGATTTAGTTCTTGTCAAGCTTCATAACCATACTCAAAAAATAGTTTCTACAACACAATATGTTCATAAATAATAAATACCATTTCCATTTGTAAAAAGCACTTTAGATAAAACGTTTTATTTCATAAATAAACAACCCATTAAATCTTGTGCATACCTTGTGTGATTGCTGTGCAAGATAAATGTATACATTATTATTATTATTATTAATACTAGTAATATGTTACATCATTGGAAAGTTAACGGTTATCCATTTCCTACATTCCAAAATTAACGTGAGCGCTCACCTCGATATCTCTGCTTCTGGCCACCTCGACAAATCGTTCCTGTTTCTCCAGCGTCTTGTCCACCTTGTCATCCGTCATGCAGAACATTCGCAACTTGCCCTCTTCCTGGGTGTCGCGCTTGGCGAAGATGACGAACTTGGCCATGTACGGCACGATGATCGACTCCTTGTACAGAACAGATGCCATCTGAGTGGCCTCCACTACGTTCTGGCAGTCGATCAGCCAGAACCTGGACAAAGAAGGCGAAATTATTTTCAATTCTGCATGTTCATCGCAATTTATAAGCACAAAATATGATGAATAGCCTCAAAATGCAATTGTGTCTTTGATATTTTAGTTCCTTAGTATATTAAAAGACATTGTCATGTTTAACCCCCTCCCTGCTGGATTAGACAATACTCTTTAGGGCATCTCTTTAGTTGCCTACAGCATGGACAGGGTTTAAGATAAGTCAGGCAATTTTGAAAAAAGAAATTGTCATTAGACTGAACCTAGTTTAGTACAGAAACGTAAGATTTAACTCAAAATATGTATGGTACATGTACCTTCATTTGCAACATAACATTCACCACCGCTTTTCATCAGGAAATGCGACTATGAATTGGATTTGATTTTATGCTTCAGCAAAACGGATGAATGAATTAATGCTTTACATTGCAGCGGCAATATTTCACCCATACAATTTTAAAATAATATCAGTTTTGTAATAAATTAATAAATGTGAATAGATCTAATCTGTACTATTTTTTTATTTTTTTTATTTTATTTTAAAATATTTCACTCATACGCGACTTTAGCAAAATGGCCTACCTTGCCGACACTGTGGTTGTGAACGACACACAATCATTGACGAGGGTCATGGGCTTGGCATCCGTGATGTCTTCCCACACTGCTGGTTCCTTCTCACCTGAAAGTCACCACATACATGAAGAGGTGCAGTCATAACTACATTACGATAGACAGTTGTAGTACCACACAGAGTAAATTAAACTTCATAGTTGCAAGACTTACCTTCTACGATTATTATATTAAACTAGTTTCAATTTAACCCCAATATTGTAGTAGGAATCGCATATTTATCTTATTCTTTATTGACCGGATGGTTTATTTTCCCTGTATTTCATAAGAGTGCAATTAAATTAGTTACATTAGCCTTGAGATAGCTAGCCAGACACCCAACCATTTACAAGGAAAGTCAGAGTGATGTCCCTTTGCATTATCTCCATGGCAATATTGTGGTATGAGTAGCTCACACGGCTTTCCCCATGACATCACCATAACAATAGCTGAGCATTGATATCCCTGTTGCATTACCATGAAATATCAATGCATATCTCCATGGAAACACCTGAGAATGTATACTAAGAGGACATACACTACTGATGATTGTGTTTAAAAAGTCCTAACAAAAGATACTGAAAATAAAATATTCTAATATTCTAGTACTAAGCATGGCCTGCTTGACCAAAGACTTGATAAAATACTGAACTTTTCATTAACTACTGTGCAAAAGAGATTGGCACTGATCTATTCTACACATGAGTGGCCTGATGAATCTACGAGTGGATCTACTTGCTAATCGACTAAAGTAAAGTAAATGTAGGAAATCCTGAAAAGCAAAAATGTTTGTGAACTTGAGACTGGTTGTTTGCCTAGAGACTCAAATTGGCCTAAAAAATCCCAGTTCATCTTACATGCGAAAGACAACAGGAAGAGTTGTGCAGTATTGGTTCTGTGATAATCTCGTCAAGTCCCTAGCTTAATAAATTCCAATACCTGCATGTAGCAATGGTTCTATGACGATCCCGTCATGTTGCAAGGATATTTATTCCCAATACCCATCCACTGGCAGTAGCCATTTAAAAACAACTTCAAGACATTCTCTAACTATCAAATTATTGATCGACAATCCAATACGATTTGAAAATAGGTATGCTACTGCAAGATTGATTGTCGTAATTATATGATGATATTTGGCGCTAAGGTCATGCATCATTGAGTAATCTCAAGTTACGAGTACGTTATTAATTTTATATCACCAGATATGTTAAATATATAAATTTGTTCCAGGAAACTACTCGACCACTAAACCAATATAAGCCACTGAAAATTAGCATAGCTGTTAGGAATAAAAATTGCTGGTATACAAATATTCAATAAATTTGGAACATGTTTGGCCAAGCTGTCTATCAATATTTCCAGATTTTAAGAAGCCTAACTACAGCTGATGACCTAGAGGTTATCCATGCCCAGATTTAAAGCTGAAATCCAAGATATAAGCAATGTTGCGAGATCAGATATGAGCACTACAGAATATTTATGAATCATGCAATCTATTGATTTTATTATCATTATTAATATTTCAAATTGACGTCTCCTTAATAACATTCATTTAAATCAGATGTCAAGTGTTACATAGAGACAATTTGCTGAATATTTTACAACCTTTTCATATATTCGTACACAATAGCTATATGACAATTGACTGTTGGATTTACGACATGCAATTTGGTAATGATAATGATTATTGAATTGCAATATTATAACACTATGGCACAAAAAGCATTAGCTGGGCATTAAAATTTATTTTTAGTTTTTAACATCTTTTTGCATATTGAGATATTTTCTCTGTAGAGCATAGCAACAGTTGGTATAGATGAAGCAATTATGATACATGTAGTTGCATTTTCCATCAAATCAGAACTGCATAGAAAGGTAAGTTCTGCATACAATGACGCAGAGAAGAGGATTTAAACTCAAGGTTCTTTGACACCAGTCTGAGCAGCTTCCACTGTGCTATCACCAGCCCAATATGTTATTAAGAAACCCACATCTAATGTCTTTAATTCACATATTAAATCCATCTCCCCTGTTGCACCCCTGTAAATGCTGTTACCAAATGTATACAGTGCTGAAGAGATCGCCCGATTACTCCCGAAATACAATAGAACACAATTATTTTTCAAACCTTTCCTCAATTCAGAGAGAAACTGTTAGGGTTAATATTTCCATAGACACCAATACCAAATCCACACTGACCACAAAATGTTATGTTCCAATATCAAAATTGAACTGACCACAACATGTTATGTTCTGGGTCCCATTCCACAAAACAATGGTAGTGCAACGAGAGTCATAACTTCTACATGTCGTAACTACATGTAGCACTACAATTGTTCCATGGAACGTGACCCAGTTGTCAAAATGAAATCAACCACAACATGTTACATTTGAATGTTTGTTAAGTATTGAGTGTGGAGGTCAATGGTTGATGAACTTGTATTATCTCGCCCAATGTTAAATCTCCGTCCATCGTACCCGAGTCACATACCTACCACCATGTCGTACTGCAGTTTCAAGTTGGCTGTTTGCTCGTGTTACTATTGATCCACATACACCAAAAATGTTCTATTCATCGGCCAATAATAATTGAAAAACACTTGATTATACCTTGTAATAGGACTGTTACGTTCATACACAAGATCAACAGATTGATTATCTAAGCATAGATATTGTATTAATTTTGTAAATCTGTCTTATATATACATTATATCAATCAACCCAATAAACAATTATCTCTTTCTGAAACATATGGCCCATCCCAAGAAAAGGAAAACATCCATGAAAACCATGACCCACACAATATACTACTGTCTGTTTCATGTCAAGGCCTACCCAATAACTGTCTATCCATGAAACCTTTGGCCCACCCAAAAAACAACAACCCAAGAAACCCATGACCCACACAATATACTACTGTCTGTCCATGAAACCTATGGCCCACCCAAAAAAAAAACAATCCAAGAAACCCATGACCCACACAATAAACTACTGTCTGTTTCATGTCATGGCCCAGCCAATAAACAACTGTCTGTGAAACCCACTTAAAGGTCCACCCAGCACGGTTCAAAGCGGCCAATGAGAAACCAAGGTGCCACACAGAGGTCAGAATGGACGGACACGAGGATGGACGGACGGTTCTGGGCATGAACGTAACGTAACGTAACGTAACGTGACACGACGGCAGCGGCAATGTAAACAGAACGTGAGATGGACATGAGGTGAAAACAAAGAGAGCATGCGTTGAACGGACAACAAGGCGAGAAGCAGTGTCGTCATGGTTACCTCGACTGTTGTGAGAGTTGTTGCCTAGTTGCGGCAAAGACAAAGTAGAAAGAGCAATACATTAAATGACAAAGGGCAAGGTCACCGGCAAATAGTCTTGCATTACACAGTATACGTAGTTTGAAAGACTGGGTGGACATCTTAGATGATGAGAGTGGCATTGGACATTAGACAATGTAATACTTAGGGGTAGGCTCACAAGACATTAATATACAATGATGATTAAGCTTCAATTAAAAGGTTTAGTGAATGAAAATTAAATAATTTGGAAAAATACCTTTTTTTGATTATTTACAAAGATGAACTTAAATATCATGATGTTATGTGTAATATGAGATCAAGAACATGTTTTACCATCCCATTTCATGCCACAATACATAAACATGATCAATAAATGACTAGTACAACACAACACGAGAACATGTATACACATCAACACCCAGGCAATGCAAAACATAAGACATGAAATATACATGTGTCTACAGTAGTGTTGATGGCAACAAAGTTCCACTAAACACCAACGTGATAGTTTTCAAAGTACTCTGTATTTGGTTATTAGAAACACATACTTTTAATACTTGGAGAAAAAATAAGTACAATACTATAAGTGTGCTAACATGCCCTACAAATGTTTGTCTCAATGCTAAGTCTTATCGCTGGCCGAATGGTAACCTATTTATTATATATAGTAATAAACATGCTGACAACATCCTAGGACATTCATTCCCATATATAGGACGGCGTACAGAACACTTCCCATGTCAGGCCATGGCAACCGGAACAACACCAAACAGCTCTCTAACAATAAAGTCAAAAGAAAACGAAAATATTGATTTTTCCAAAAACTGTTTTTCGAATTGCCTCCGACATTGCCAAGCAAATTATTGTTGCTCTCAAATACAGAAAGCAAAAGAAAATTAAACATTCAAAAAGGTTTTCTTTCAAATTTTCTGTGATGTACAGCTACTATTTGCTGTTCTCTAATACCGAATGTAAAAAGGTTTAACAGTTTTAAACAGTTTTCTTTCAAATTTCTTGTGACATTGCACAGCACATAGTTGTTGCTCTCTAATAACTGAAAGCTTTTATAATAATTTGAAAAAAAATCCATACATTTTCTAAAGAATTTCCCCCTGAATTACATAGTGTTGTTTCTCAATTTGTGGTTCCCTGACATGACACATGCCTGCACACCGCCCAAATGACACACGCCACGTGACAGGACACAGAGACATACGAGACACACACACACGTGAGACGTGAGAGCACCGCGGACACTTGTTTTCTCGCCTTACCCGAGATGCTGTAGAGCAGGCGAAGTGTGGGGCGGTCGCCTCCGTACTGGTTGATCATGCCCTTCTGCGATGCCTTGGGGACCGGAATGGTCAAAGTGATCGGTTTGTGGAATTTTCGACGTCGCGGTTCCACCATAACGATGGGACTGACGGCCACACGGTTACCAAGTTGCTTGGCAACGAGTTCAGGTGCAATGGGTTGTGCCTAGCGACAGGAAACCACAGAAAAAACGAGTGTCACGGAGAAATAAATGTCCAGTTGCACAAGATCCAACATAAAGGTTTACGTCCAGACAGGGTTTGAACGGGGCTTTGTGTAACATGCTCAGAGTCCACAAATGTCTTGCTACACTGGCTAAGGGGACAACAGAAAGCATAGTCCAAAATAAAACAGAAAATATATCCATATAAAAATAAATATAAAATAAAATAAAAATTCCATCATCTCAAAGATCTTCAAACTTTAGTACTGGCCTTGCAGCATAACGCCCGGTACGCTAAAAATGAAAAAAATCAAATTCCACACCATTATTTCTCAGCGCCAATAATCTGCGGCTAGTCTAACTTCTCTAAACTCAAACCTATTCTACGGGAAACAATCCACAAAATTATCAAAATGAAAACAAAACATGGAATATCTAATTATTTTTCAACCAAATTCCAAATGGTCCCTGCCGTATGAGAGTAGCAAAGCAAATTTGGAAAGCATGACACAAGACCAAATATGGGCCCCTTTTTACAGATTTATTCAATTTCAAGTTATCGAATGTACATTCAGGTCATCCCAGACTTTTATCCCCTCGAAACAGCATTGATTTTCTACTGAAACATCAACACATTAAAACATTGGCAGGTCAAGACACAAATTCAAGGAAAATGTTTTACCATAAAAGTTAACAATAAGTTTCGTAATGTTTGTTCGATATCTCAAAATTTTAAAATACACATCACTGTAGGAATGTTTCACCAAAATTCAACAATTTCTCGAAATGTAATGTTGCAAACATTCTACTGTATTTTCAAACAGCCTTTCATTTCAATATTAAAATAACTTCCTTTGTTTCTCATAAAATTATATGTACAGCAGTAAAATAAATACTATCTTCATCGTTTCAAGAACTCATCTTATTCTACATTATTATTTGTTTTATATAAATGTTAAAATTCTCTCAGATGCATACTATGACACCCATTGACTCGTCAACAGGATATCTCCGCTGGAAGAATGAAAGGGATATCTCCCCTTACCTGCAGGCCAACACGGATGGTTTTTGTGAGAGCACCCTCTGGGAAAACGGCTTGCACCTGTGGGACGACTGTGGAGGAGATAACTCCGCCCTCCTCGCCGATCTGCTTGTTCTCTTGGCGAACCTTGGTGACGAGCACGAAGTACTGCGGGAGGTCGGTGGTCAGGATTCGAGTGATCCGCTTGGCTGTCAGGTCTTCCTCATGATCGAGTTCTAGAGGAAAACGATGAAGGCGTTAGGACGCAAACATTCATGATTTGTTCATTGAGATGGAATAAATTTATCAGTCATTGAATGAATTAATGATTTACGTTGCGGTGGGAATATTTAACCCATAGGCGACGAAATATTATCAGTGAAATAAAACAGGTATGAAAGAAACCTGGAATGTGACATTTTGAGAATAATTTTCTTCTGGAAAATATCTAACCCTAACCATAACCCTAACCCTGTGACTTCATGAGAATAACATTTTGTTTTCTTCTATACTCTTCTGGAAACTATCTGATTACTAGTATATAAATGTGATATTGTTTTTTGTTTGTTGTTGAATTAGTTCTTTACATCACATCAGGGATATTTTACCCATACACGATGATACCAGTACTGCGATAGACCACCATCACTGGCAGTATATGTGGTAATAAGCTCGGACATTCTATAGAAACCAATTGAAACCTTAAATTGAATAATCTGTGGAAATTATGAGAAGCTTATTGAATATCTTTGTTGAATATTGAAAGTGGACATGTACATACTGTACAGTGGCATACTCAAAGTCTACCAGCAGTCTAATCATACTGATCCTAACTAATCATACTAATCCTAACTAATCATACTGATCCTAACATGCACATACTTCAGGAAGAAATCAACAGAATTGTACCACAATACGATAAAGACTCAGACAATATATATACAGGAAAGAACATAATGGGCACAATGACAAGAAATAGACTGAAATTGTACAGAAGCTTCTAGTATCGTAGCATTATTTCTAATAGCTTGTCAGCTTACAGCAGGAGAAACCCTGCAACATCTGGACAACTCAGTGTTGCAGTAGACATGCGAGCACTTGCTAGCACTGATGAACCAATTTCAGATCCACAGTAGACATAGCACAACCTAGCACGTTGGAAGCAAGTAGGTCGACGTGTGTGAACATTTGGTTCCAGTCTAACAATTTACCACTACTAAACGGAACCCCAAATAATTCAACCCCTGGACAAATACATCAGCATATTTCCAAAGATCTGCAGAAAATTGTGATGCCTGGAGATCTGATAGGAATGAATGCCAAGTTCTGATCTATTTCCAATACTTCATGCAGGACCAAAGACATATAGTGAGTGAATATTGAGTTTAACGTCGCTGCGGGAATCTTTCACCCATTTGCGACGACCAAAGACATAGATGCAGAGATGTTGTTCATTTGGAGCATACCAATAGTTACAGCTATGTGAAATGCCATATACTATCTGCTACTATCCACTACTATCGTCTATACAAACTATAGATACCTAATAACAGCCAATCACAGTACATAGCTGATCACAACAGCACAAGTCAATGGGGAAGAGTATAGTAGGAAATAATACTTATACGAGATACGACAAGGAAATAATACTTGTGCAGGATATAGAAAGGAAACATTACACGTGTGATATATATGACGAAAAAACATTACAAATGCGAGATATGGCAAGGAAATAATACTTGTGAGAGATATATGGGACATATAGAAAGTATTTGGTGGGGGTTGATATATGGGAGTTCTTAAATGCAGGAGATATGTCCCACTGTCATCACACGAAGGATAGAGATGCAAATTGCATACAAAAATACCTTTGCTTCCTTTCAAATATTCCATTCTGCTTTCAATAGACAATGACTTGTATGATGTATACAAAGTTGACAATACATGATTTTAATAATTGGTGATAACTTAATAATAATAATAATAATAATAATAATAATAATAATAATATAAATTAATATTCCCTAAATCCAGTTTAAAACTGCTCAAATGCACTTTTGAGACTCTTAACCTCATAGGTATGGTAAAATGATAAACTAGAAGCTAAATACAGTTTTATGTCATCATGAGCTCTAATGATATCAAAACCTCTTTTTATTGATTGAATTACTGCTTTACATCACATCGGGAATATCTCACCCATAGATGACACGACTCCCATTTCAATAATATACAAAAACTCCCTCTACCCCTACGGCTACCCACCCACTGAAACCCGACAGTGTGAGGACAGGGGGTGCAAGAGTACACAGAACATGCTCACTCCACAAGCTAGACACGGATCCAGACTGTGATGGGGTGGGGGTGACCCCTAGAGCACCTTCCAGACTTCCACCCAGCGCCTCGTTGACCGCCTCCTCTGTGGCCACCATGGGGTGCTCGTACCAGTTCTTGCCGTTGTCCGACCGCATGATAAGCACCTCACGCTCCTTGCCTCGCAGTGAGGCGAAGTGAGGCACCTCGATGATGATTGGTCTGAAAAACAAATATGCATAAATTAAGACAATGCCTATTTAAAACGGCAGAGAAAGTACAAATTTAATGTTTTGTCTTGGGCAAAGATTTCAAAATAAACATTAAAAATTAGGCATTAGTTTATTTACATTCATGCTGAATTTACATTTTTATGTAAATGTGACTACTCCACATGGAATGCGTGATGTTTTCATTATGGGCACCTGGTAATACCATTCATAAATTAGCACTTTAGCACTAATAGGTGTGCACCACCCTATCTAGGTTGAGGTGTATTCTATGGGTGGCTACCACTATTGCTGAAAGGTATGAGCCTTGGTCGAGGTGTATATTGATGGCTACCACTAGTGTTAAAAGGTATGACTGAGCAGACCACCATATCTTGGTTGAGGTGTATTATATTGATGGCTACCACTAGTGCTAAAAGGTATGACTGAGCAGACCACCGTATCTTGATCGAGGTGTATTATATTGATGGCTACCACTAGTGCCAATATATAGGTTGGAGCAGACCACCCTATCTTGGTTGATGTGTATAATATTGGTGGCTACCACTAGTGCCAATATAGATCACCCTATCTTGGTTGAGGTGTATTCCACAAGTGATGACCTCCAACAAGTGAACAGCTTCAGTTACCAACTACTAAGACACCTAACACTGGACCATAGACACACAAGTCAAACACAATATGTCTTTCTAATCACTTCTGGCTAGTGGACAGGTTTAGCTGTAGGATCATTCAAAGGCAATGGTGTATACAATACCACACGCTACAAATCAAGGTCTTGTTTCCAAAACCCACAACATTGGCAGTCACAGTACACTCCACAACGGTCGGAGGAATTTTGATTACTTAGTCTTTGGAAAATGGCATTCACCCTATATCAGATGCCCAATCTTCAGTACCAGTGAGAAAATTGGTGAAATAATCCTGTTTGGGGCAAAAGAACCCAATAGGGAATGCCCATGCTGATCACTCATCCAGTTATCTGTATCTGCTAAGACTTACTGCTTAATACTGTCATTCATAACGGTATATAGATCACTATCAGATAAATAGATCACTATCAGATATATAGATCACTATTAGATCTCTTTTCTGGATCAAAGTTAATCTCAGACTGTTCAAGGATTGTCGCTCGAGTAAACATCAAAACATTGAAATACCTACAGGCATTATAATTCTCTGTCTGAAGTAGACACCCTGGTGCCTTTGGTTGTGAATCACTACCCAGGTTATATCCCTGGTCATCAATACCTACTACTACTACAACACCTGCTGGTGAAAATCGTAGTGACCTTCTTCTAGAGCAACATCACCAGTACTGAGTCAGCATAAACAGGGTAGTAGCTATCTGCAGCTAGGTAGTAGCCAGGAGGCAAGTTATCAGGTTATCATTGCATCAGACATCAGAACGGGTTATTTTCTATTCCCCATAAAGGTTACACACACATCGTGATAGAAGGTTTTGTTTACATGAGAAGCCGATACCGAAAAGTATTACGTTTATTTAACTGTCAGTCTGTCTTGTTTGGCACGATGGATTTATTATTCTTCTGATTAACTCTCCCCCTACCAGCTTCAACTGAGGATGCCGCAAAGACACAATTGCAAATACGTATCCAAATATGTTTACATATACGATGTGTCATGTAATTCAATTTGATATGCTATCACAATAATTTCAGCATTTGAAAAATTGGCATTTTTTCACATAGCTTGTATTCAATTTGTGTTAATTCTATTTAACCAAATGGATTTTCAGTATCTAACTGACTGATATGTATATACTACTTCTAACAGTATACATGGTATATGAGCTTGAGTGTAGGAGCTAGCTAACTTACAACACAGATATTATAAGAAACAGTGACACCTTTATGTGAACACAACACAATGTCAGTTGATCACCTCTGTCATATCTGAACATGACAAGCTTTCACATGTATATCGTTCAAGCCAATCTTTATACCCACGGACCTAGAACAGGCCTACACTACTCATACACTACTGCTATTTCAATGATATCTACTAGTGTCTGTGCTCAGCAAAAAAAGCATAATCTCCACAAGAAACAATTATAGAACATAACGCAGTGTCTGTGTATTTTGTGAGAGTTGATGTGTATCTGTAAGACTTGGCTATGGACAATGAACAATAACGCCTCCGTTCCCTGTTGGCAAAGAAAGGCTGTTTATGTGGGGCTGTTATCACATTGGATCAGCCACAATGCCCACTTTATGATACAAAGTAATAGGTTTTACACCGTACTTAACCCTTTAGGTACCATGAATCAAAAACCTCCATGACAATGCTGGAAACAGAGCACTGGGTAATGGCTTAGGCCAGTTTACCTTTAGAAGGGAGTACAATACAATTATGTAGGCACTAAATAAGTATATTATTATTATTATTACCATGAATATTATTATTATTGTTTTTGTTATTATTATTACTATTATTATTAATATTATTTTTTAATATTTATTTATATTATTATTATTATTATTATAGAGTTTTTCAATGTGCAAATTGCAAATTTTCTATTTCATACTCGACACCAATGAAGTTCAGTGGTTAATATGGCGTTTAACGTCGCTGCGGGAATCTTTCAACCATTTGCGACGATGAAGTTCAGTGGTCATTTACACTCCTAACATCATAAAGTTAATGCCAGTCAGTATACATCTGTACAATAAATATTGAAAGTCAAATCCTGAAAATCCTAACAGTTAATTTCCTTGCACTGTTTTGATGGAGAGGGCTCAATTCAGACATCTGCCGGCCATGCAATCACATACTGTGTCTTCATTACCTCGTAACCCCAACACTCAGAACAGCATTGCTCCCTTAACCTTCAGAGAGTGTTGCCATGCAAACCTAATTTGTAGCTTTGGTTATGCATGTCAAGAAATGAGTTACTATCATTTACAATCTAATTATTTTTCTGAAAGTATTTCAAGACTAATAGAAATAGAATGATCATTGATGACGTGTAAGTAGATTAGAGTCCATTTTTAATCAAATTGATTCAACATAATGTCTATTGAATTGTTGCTGATAAAACAGTTATATGTTTGAACTAGCTGACATTAACGCTGTAATCTAAATGTTATATAAGAAAATGCAAAACTATCAAACTAAAATGAGACATGATGTGGAAGTCGTCATGGAAACTAGCAATAAACACACAACCTTGCTACCACATTAAATATCCAATTTGTTGACATTGCATCATTAGTTGGTGTACATTCTACAAATTAAATGGTCACAGCTTTATACAGAAAGAATGCATAGCACATAAATCTGTATAATGGTGGAAGCTAATATGACAGCCCTATCTATCAGAGCCTATGAGCAATCAAAGTCACTTGTTTTCATATCCAGGCAATGACGTGAATCCAAATTCAATTATCTAAATTTTATGATAATACATAAAATAATTAGCATGAAATATAATTTAATACACGTGTGATGCTCTCGTGTAGATATATAGAAGTTAATTACATGGAAATTGGTGCCATTGATCTATTGTCTAGTAGGCATTTCTGGTTCTAAGATCTAAGAATTCTGAAGTACCAGCGAAATGGTTCAAGAAAGTTTACATGTTACATTTGTAAACAAATACTAGTCTTCAACAAGATTATCACTAAACCCATGCCAGTTGCAAAGTAGTAAACACGGGCTAATTCATAGAAATCTGATTCATTCCAAAATATTGGATTGTACTCATAATGCATTGCCTTGGGCAGGACACATTTCAATCTGGTAATTTCCAGAATTTCTTGGCAGGTCAAATACATTTCTAATCCCTTCTACAAACACCCATGCTGGCACCTTTGTTCCTAGCAGTGCAGCCTTCAAAGGAATGTATTTCAATGAAACTGACCGTAAACTGAATGTCGCAGCCTTCCAGTCAGGGTTATTGCCATAACCTTGTAGTTAATAAACGAAAGCGAGCCAAAAGTTATGAAATTCGAAGAAACAATTAACCAGCTGCCAATAATGGCTACTCAAGATGTATTAGTGACATTATGTCACTCAGAGCTACCCAAGTTAATACAAAGCTCATAATAAATGTTTATGACATTTTCAATTCCCATATTCAGTGTTAAAATGTTTCACTATCTTGATAAGAAACAAAGCAAAACATGTTTTACATTCTCTGATATATTACCTGACAACACTGAAACTGGGGGTTTTTTTCATCAAGAGAGTACTAATGACAAGCCTGAGACATATACAGAGGTAAAACCAATCATTGTCTTGGGAAAAGGAATCTGCACCTAATGCATTGATATCCACATATGTCCACTTTAACATCCACACATGTCCATTTTAACATCCACATGTGTACAAGATTCAAGTGCCAGCTTCCTTCCCATTGTCTGACAATGCCCTTCCACTCAGAAAAACATTTCTACCCTCAACCTGAATAACATATGCCTATAGGATTTCTACTTGGATGTTCTATCCGAGCGATTACGAACATGTCATCGACTGATGGATATAAAATTCTGGCCAACTGAGATTATGAAACTTTTTTATTTTATTGCGATTTTATGATCAAGTCAAAGTTTTGTTCATAAATCCTCATATAAAATTTGACCTAAGCATGAAATCGTACTCAAAATATTGGTGCCTGGATCATCATCAAGATCGCCCACAAGCAACGAGACTATGTGTACCTACCCGAGGAACTTGGTGGCGACTGGGCCCATCTCCAGGATCCTGGCCGCGAGCCCCTCCCCTTCGTTGAGGGTGGGCGGGTGCATCAGCTTCTCCTTCTTGAGCAGTCTGCACGTGACACGGGTGGGCATCGACGCCTTGCGGGGCGGGATGATGATGCGGACGCCAGAGTGCCGACATCCTCGCATGGCACCGCCGCGGGCGTCCACCATGAAGCTGATCAGGAAGCTATGGAGAACAAACGAGGAATGGTTGAATATACGGAACACAATGACGAGGAATGGTTGAATATGCAGAACACAATGACGAGGAATGGTTGAATATGCAGAACACAATGACGAGGAATGGTTGAATATGCAGAACATGACAACAAATGGTTGAATATACGATAAATAATTATGATAAATGGTTGAATCTACTGAACACAACACAAAGGAATGGTTGAACATTCAGGGTGATTATAATGTAGTATGGGAGGATTATCATGGCTATACTCCCTTGCTCTATTTGTACACAAGCCTTGGATGAGATGAAACCAATGGAGTGGGTTACTGTCATATTTTCCCTCATTGTGGATAATAAAGATTGTCTATGTATTCCATGGATGACAGATTATCTGTATCTGTGACATACAGTGATCATAGCGCTAAGAGTTGTAACTCTCTATACATGTATAGGAGCTACAGCTATCTAGCGCTATCATCATTCTGCAGAAACCAGTCGTTCATACAAAATCTGCATGGAATCTCACCTGAGTGGTTTTTGTTATGAAATATATCAACGAGTCGATATATTTGATATTAAAAAGCATGAGGAAGAGAACATAATAACACACATTTTTAAATGATACAAGGAGAAACATTCCCCTTCACAAAGATGTTCCTAGGAAAGAAGTCGAGGATTAACGAGGCCGATGCTGTACATTCGCGTTGTTACATCGTGGCGATGCTATGACATCACAATGGGCAGTGATGGCATCATAATGGTAGAGCAGCTGGAAGCTTCTAGTAGATATTGCTAAACCTCAAAAGCAATATTGCCCATGGAAGCCAGCATGGGTTAAAAATAGTAACAATATATCATCAATTCATCTAGCTGTCCAGATTGTAAATGGTTTATTAACTTGTCTCTCAACATGCCATGAAAAAAACCCGGATTTCAAACATTCATTTAGATCTGTTGTTTTTCTTTCTGTGGTTTTTGTGTGTTACCAATCCTTCTTATCTTTTAGTTAACTATTGACAGAGACCTCAAACACGTTTCATGTTAGAACATCAGAATTAGAAAATTGTTTTTTTTTTAGATTGTTATTGAACCATCAAATACGTAAACGTGCAGAAACGAATAATCTATGCCAGAATGAGACAGCCCATGGAAATAAAGATGTGTATGTCTCCACGACTGAATAATTCTAAAACAGACACAATACAAGTTAATAAATCACTCCATTTTCCAATAAGATGGCAGACTCCACTATAGCCTTTATGTGCACAGGTTAATTATTTGGCCATGGATGTCAATAACGATGTCAGATGGATCGATACGAGCCAGGTCGGAGTGACATACAGTGGTATTCCAATTGCAGTCGAGGACGGACTGAGTGCCTTTAACACAGCTCAGTGCAACCTCTCTCCAGACTCCATCGGCACTGTGGGCCCAAACAGCCGTAATTAAATTCCATCAACAAACACAGCACCTCCAGCCGATACCCAAATTGACCACTGTGCAACTCTCGACAAATACGGATTAATTCCTACAGGCAGGTGTTAACATCACTAAACTCTTTCTGAATGGTATAAACAGATGCCGACACACACATGTTTTCCTTTCAGCAATCTCCCTCTAATCTCTCCAGGTTGAAATATCTCAAATATTGAACAAACCGGACCACTGGAAAATTAGCAATATTGCGTTCCCGATCCAATAAGAACACAATTAGTCACCTTTTGTTAATCATTTCCGCACACCTAGTTCCTGGCATGTTGGTGAGACTGTATCCAGACACGGAGCTATTCTGCTACCAGCGAAACCCAGCAGTGGAGTACAGTCTCCCAGAAGTGGCGTTATGCAATATCACAGAGAGCTGGGATTTCAGGATATTCTAGCAGTACAGCTAATTACTGTATCACAGAGCTGTATATGTAATTGAATCTGCACCGATCTAGCCTGGCTGTCACACAACTCCATGTTAAGACTTCCTATCAAAATGTCACGTCAGATATACCAGATACAAGTGTCCACTGACAGGAATCAACGAATTTGAAACAATCCAGGGAAGGTGAAAACCGGGGAATATTCCTTTGAGGAATGTAAAAATCCAGAAGACAGGAAATCGAGAATTGTTAAAACTTGGAAGACTTAGGAATCCGACACTGTGTATAACGGACAGCTATAAATACCTCTCTTCTGGCATCATCGTGTGGCTGGAAGTTAAAATCGATGAAGGCCAGCCAAGATGGAGAGGTCTTCCTAACCCTGGCGTTGGTTCCTGATAGTTCTCCCTGGCAGCTTAGAGAAGTCAGATTGGTGGGAGCCCAGTCTCCTACACCTACAGTACAGCCACACTGGGAAGGAAATGCCACACTACTGAATGGCAAGTCGATAACTGCCTTCTCGAGCTGGAATTTCAGTATCTATACCATCTGTAGGTTGTGGCTGTCTTGGTACTGTCTGCGGATTTAGGATGGATGAATGGGTATGTGGTATGTGTGGACTTCACAGTTTGGTGGGTCAGTACTAAGTGAACATGTGCAGTAGAGGAATTTGTTACTATGATAAATATCTTCCATTCCAAGAGTTATCATACAGGCTTTTCTCAACAATATTGGTACAGTTCCATTATGTTTTCCTCTTCCATAACTCTGCTATAAATAACATTACCCATTGATGACAACAGTAAACAAATCTGTGTTGTTCTATTTACTTACAATTATAGGTATACTTGAAAACCCCAAAGCAAATATGAGATTAAAGGATTAAAACATTGCTATTGACACAATATCATAAATGTTTATCAGAAAAAAATATAATACTCCATGAAACTTAGTGAAGATAATTGCAATACATTTTTCATTGTCCAATTATGTATAGCAATATTTTTTGTAAAGTTTCATAAAGGATATATTATTTTTGGATATATTGATGCTATTGTTACACAATCGTAGATGTATAACCTTGAAAATGTGCATAATATTTTCCCCTCTATGATAACAAATGCAAAAAACAAGCATTATCACTTCACCAGTCAGCTTGCAAAAATTTCAACATCATAAACAATTCTGGAATTTTTCTACTGCTGAGCTACAACATTCTGGGCGATACCGAGGCAATTACTTGAGGCGAACTCCTGACAATGCATCCCTATAATCAGTAGAGATGCCCCCCAGGGAGCAGAGCAGGTCTGGTGAGGCCATGGCACTCCATTACGAGATGGAAGGTGAGTTACAACATACAGTTGACAAAGGCCACGTAAATTTCCATGCCTCACTTCCGTGGCTTATTGAAACGGGTCCAAATTACAAGCTAAGCTCGTTATTCCAGTGTTGAAAAAGTCTGGACATTCTCACTGTTTCCTCTATTGATCAACTCAAATATTTTATATAAATATTGAGCGGACTGATGCAATTAACAAGGGGAATAACTTTGGGCGTTAGCCGAGAAAATGTCAGTGAAATATATTTGCATATTTCTTTATATAATTAGCCTTGCTATTGTTTTGATGTCTGGTGGATATGGTTATTAGACAAGGTTTATATCAATGACCTAATTTCCTCATACTGTCAACATATTATATCTTCATCAATTCACTATAATACCAATGGCTACAATATTTGATATAAAGAATTTAACAGTCAAATGTCAAACAGGGGTACTTGTTGGGATATCCAACTATTATTGAAATGAATATTAGGTCATGGCACCCCTTTCACAAAGCTCTCATATCCACTTGTGTAATGATTGGCGAGATAGATACGCGAGAACTATGGGTCGGAGTGGCTATGAGAACTTTGTGCAGGGATGCCGTGGTCCATAGGTCATCTCTGGTTACCTCCTACTGTTAGCAGGGTTTGAACTCGGACTGGCATGTGTACATGAATACATATTGAATAACCTACTGATGTTATGACGCACCCAGTGAAGATATCACACCATAATACAGGTCTGACTCACTTAATAACTATCTCACACGCAAGGCAATAATTGATAGTGTAGTTTGTGGGTTTTTTGCTTTATTATTTCCTTGTTTCTTAATGATTTTGTTTTGGGGCTAGGCAGTTTATGGCAAGAGTAAACCTACCATAATTGTGGTGCATAGTTTTGCAGCGAGCCTGCACACACTGCCCAATATACTGACGAACCATTGTACTTGCCATGCGCTAAAGCCAAAAACTTGGTATGTTTTAAAAGACTTGGTATGTTTTGATATATATAAAGCTCAATACACTGTTCTATTCTTATAATACCAGGGCAACCCATAGTTAAGTATTTTCACTAATATTTTGTATTCTTTACTAAACCATGCAACCCTAAGGGCTATTTAGATGAATGAAAGGGGTATTTGTACTGGGAGGGTATATTATTCTCTATTCAAATTCCAAATCTTTTTCTAATAGATGAGTAATAATTCACAAAGGCCCTATATATCTGACAGATATAATTGTAGTTTGGAGGATTATTTGATTGGTGTATGCTTTGTGGGAACAAGGGCAAGGTCATCTGTTTGTGAATTGGTCCTTAAATGAATGGAGGCAGTGACATCAATAAATCACAACATTATCATTCTGACCTCATGAAACCACAAGAATGCATATAGCTGCTGAGGTCACTTGTCAGTACGTGTCAAATGTCCAGATTGTGATACACCAGTATATCTACATCTTCAGCATGCAACAGTTACTAGATAGTTTCATGTTTATATTGTGCAATAAAAATAATAAGAAACTAATAATTGTTCATATTTTAAAATATTTACTTCGGAATTGAAAACAATTGCACATAATTATTTCCATTCATGTCTTAACAAATTTTGTTATGTTTTGTTTACTTCGAAATGGAAAACAATTGCACATATTTTCATTTCTGTCTTCACATATTTAGTTGATTACTCATTGTGGTTACAGTATTATTAAAAAAAAATCCTTACTGGCCATCCGTCACTGTTAACATTTTGATGTGGACTTTTTGTTTGTATTTGCAATTAACTATTGAAAATGCTATTTGAGTGATTTGTTAGCTTTGAAGCTAGATTTTTTTCTTAAAGAAGATTTTAAAACCGTACACTAACAATATTAACTGAAACTACACACTTGCATTCTTGAACAAGTATTCATAATATAGCTTGAGCTACAGGGTTGTATAAACTACTATGAGAGACTGTATAGACTGTCACTGTCCAAGACTGTTAGTCAATGTATATGCTATATCACTGTCCAAGACTGTATATGCTATATCACTGTCCAAGACTGTATATACTACATCACTGTCCAATACTGTATACGCTATATCACTGTCCGAGACTGTATGCATAATATCACAAGACTGAAGACAAGCACAACACTATACCTGTAGGGCTTTCTTTTAACTCCCATGATGACTTGACTCGAGTAAATCCCACTACAGTAGTCAGTCAAAGTGCAGCTTAGTCCTGCAATCCCTTCAATTCAAGGTCAGACACCGGTACATATGATTATGTGACCTACGACCCCAGGTGACTTGACAGGAGGAGTCACACTACCAGGCAGACACCAGCTTATCTGATTGGACTGGTCCGTGCACTGTCATAGTCATACCAGTAAATCCCCCACCTACCAATCACCAAGTAAGAAATGGACTGATCCAGGGACACCCAAGAGGGTTAGCGTCTGCATATTACATATAATTTGGTACATAATGGTACATACATGGTACATACATAGTACACATGTAGTAATGGATGGAAATAAACATGTGGAAGGTACATCTCCCTATATGCAAAAATAAAAAAATCTGTTTTTATTTAAATTTAGTAGTTATTGAGTCGGACTATAAGACCATATCTAAAAAAAAACAAGATTAAATTACAAAAGTAATACATCAATTGTAAAACTTGTTTCTACTTCCCTGATCAGTTCATGACACATGTATCCGATAAATCGTAGTATAGTGTCTAAGTGACAACATAATCTAAGTTGAAAAAATGGCATTAATAAAAAAAACAATAAGCTGAACAAATAAAAGCAGGAAACAGACTCCCACAATAGCTCACCATTGACTCATAATAGCTCACCATTGACTCACAATAGCTCACCATTGACAAACAACTTTTATTAATTATGATTTCATGAGTTTGAGCATTGAAATTATACTAAAAGATGTCATAACTTTCATGGCCAGCTTATCTTTCACATATTGCCTCTATTATTGCATTTTCTTTAAATAAATATTTATTAATGTAAATGGCCCCAGTTAACATGAACCATTGGCCTTTCTCAAGTGGACTTCCAATGGAGATTCACTGCTACTAATCTAATTCTGAGTCAGCATGTACAAAAATATTAACAATGTGAAATAGGAATTTTTAGAAAATTTATATATCTATTCAATTTTATTAAAATCAATATTAATATTTTATGACTATGCTGTCAAACTAATTTTGACTTTTAGATATGCACGATGTTTGTATAAAAATGTGAAGTCTAGGAAGTTGTGAATGAAATGGAATAATTTTAGAATTATAGATATATTGCCGTCAATGACGTGGTTAACAAAACTGCAATTGGTAAAGGAAATGTTGCTTTTGGGGCATGGATCATTCTTGCATCACTATATTAACACATTGGTAGTTTACCCAGCCCCACACGTACAGAAGAATGGGCGTTAACCAAAGCACTTCCTCTCAAGTGCAGAAGAAACTGTCCGTTCATATTGTAGCTATACCGTCACCGCCTAATTAGTAAAGCAAGCGATTTGTTTCTTAATGTTGCAGCATGAATATTTCATCCTATACACAGTGATAATTAATAGAAACCAGGGTATCATTTCTCAAAGCTCTCATATCTACTACGAGACCATAAGGTCTCTCATAGCTGTTTTTAATACATGGGGATCTTGTATGTATGAGAGGGATAAGGTCTCATAGTGGATATGAGAGCTTCGAGAAACCTAGAGCTACAATTAAAATGTTCAGCCATTTTAAATCTCAAAAGGGGCTTAATTAATTTTTTAAAGCTTAATTAGTTTACAATAAATGCGAGATGATTCAATACAGCACCTCACCAGTTCCACTTTTAACATAACCCAGCAGTAACAGGTGCACTAGTGCATACTTTATATCAGTCAGATTATTTCAGGATCGGAAGAACTGCCAAAAACTATCAGAACCCAGATAGAATCTCGTCTTTATTCCAGGTATCTTTACACACAAATTACTTCTTTTGAGCAGCTCTTGGGAGTGGAATCAACAGAGCTCGCAGGCTATTTAGGTGCAGAATAAAGTAAACAGAAGTAAAGAATAAACATGAGTTATAGTGTATAGCAGCTTAGAAGACACTTGGGACGTATTTGAGAAAATATCGATATCAATTAAATCTTTTACAGGGTTACATCGTCCTGGGTCTAGAGTCAATATTTCAGCAGGACAATTTCTCAATTTCTTAATCTTATCGGAAATGTGGGCCCCTGGTATTGATTGGAATGCTGAGGACGAGGGTTTAACAAGGGTTTAACAGACTTCCTTTACTGAAGTTAGGGTATATTTTATTTTAATGTATGTAACGCATTGTTTAGCTCATCATGATCAATTTGTCTTTAAATATATTTTTCTTTAAGAAGAAATCAATTACATTTAGAAAACCTATTGTAAAATTACTTAATATCATGAACATAAATTGTAATAATTATAAGTAATAATATTATTATTACTACTATCATAATAATAATAATAATAATAATAAATATGTCCAATTATACAGCCGCAAACTGCACTAGGTATGCTTATAGCACTGACATTAAAAAGGCTTGAGTATACGATTGTTTAAGTTTTCCTCTGAAAGAAAACCTCACAACCATTTGTACTGTTATATGTGGGACAGGTAGAGGTAGGGCATTTTGGCAGGTAACAGACTCGGCCCTCAGGTCCGTGCAGACATCTCTCCAGAGGTTGGTGCAGCCCTGACATCTCCAACACAAAACATCTACAGCACACACTTCCGTCATCTGTGTCTGGTTTGTATTCATTAACAATTTCCTAATTGTAGTAGCAGCTCTTTGAGAAGCATTGAATTTCCTACTAGGACTAATGAGCCCAGGTTACCACAATTTCAAGTGGCTAGTGCCCTTGATAGACGAGAAGTGGCTGTGCTGAAATTACTGGCTCGTGCCAAAGCCAGACAAGGGTCTCAGCAAGGTGGAACACTTTTAACCTTCTCTCTGATGGAATAGGCATAGGTACTGCTCTTTAGGGCACTTCCAATTGCCTTCAGCAGGAAGAGAGTTAAGCACCAAGGCTCGGCAGTATTTAATGGCATATCTCACAGGTAACATTATCTCAAAGGTAACATTATCTCCAACTCTTAACCATAGACTATACTAGGGCTAAGGTTTTGAGTTAAGGTTACCATAGGCTGCTTTCTACAGGATGGGGCAAGGTTATTGTGAAGTGTCTTGGACTTGGCCCAACCAAATGCCATGATAAGATATACAGCAAGTTCTGTATAAAATAGCATGTAATGGGGATTTCACTCAATTTATTCCTATGTTATAGGCATCTGGTGGGCTGGCAGCTCACCAGGTTTCAACAACCACCGTCTACCGGGAGTCTCTCTGGGTAGTTTCAAATACATGTATTCGAATGTGTGCGAGTCATGGCTTATTTGACTGCACATTATATTTTATAATTTTACACAATACATTTTCATTAAACTAACGAGAAGTTAATTAAGTGCAATGAAACATTTTGGATGAACATTATTTCAGCCACTTGGAAGTCTAGAACTATACGAATAGAGCAAGGGAGGTAACTCATACTTACCTGTACATATAAATTGGATACATAAATTGCATTGTGAATAAATATACACAGTAGTCAATACAAAATCAAGTTGAATTCTCGTTATGAAACATCAATGAGAACACTCAAACACAACAATCAGTCAACATATGCGATGCTCAAACGAAAAGTAAAACATTGTGTTCTTGAAGTATATACATCATACTGGTAGTTGAGATACAATGGCTTGCAAGAAGGCTTTGGAAAATTATTTCAGATTTCACAATTTGACACAAATTGATTTTGAATTATTATTTCATGCATATATATAGATTATATATGGGACAGATACTTGCATGCATAACATGATACATGTAGTTGTAAATGTTTTATTTTATTTGCATGCATGTCAAAAAAAAAAAAATTTTAAACTTAATTATTGCTATCTGGTAATTTTCCTCATATCTCGGCTTGTCAGTTTACAGCAGCAAGCAACTTGCAACACTGGCTGGTACTGACAAACCAATTTATGATCACATTTATAGGTAACTTTCGAAACATTGATGTTGGGTTCGAACTTGGGACATTTTGCTCCAAATATGGTTTGAAATAGGTGCAGTGCATGTAGCCAGGCGAAGGTGAATTTTGAATTAGAGTCATGAGAAGATAACTCAAGCATATACTTCAAAATATTGAACACATATACTTCAAAATATTGAACAAACTTCATACATTAAACATTAACACAAATCAAACCAAAGAAAGGGGAAACAAATAATCAAATTTAATCATACCAAAAAAAACTTTATAATGAAGACCTATTAATGAAATTTTATTTCTTATTTTCACAAAAATTTGGAAACAAAGAAGATAAAAATATAACAAGACTTGTCGTCTATATTTTGTTTTGGAGCAAATTTGAAAACAAGAAATCACAGCAAATATTAAAATTGCAAAACGAACAACACAGGAGAGCATACGCATGGACACACACACAACGGGACGGAGGCCTAGCTACAGGTGCTAGCATCCACACAACTGTTTCAGGGTATATTACCTTTTCCATTTCAGTTTGCTAGTGGAGAAGGAAAATAGCAGCGGGTAAACTTAATGATTTATTGAAGCAGCTTATTAAAATATAATAACTGATTATTTTCATACGCCATGTAAGTGAACTGGATTATTGTTATTTAGGAAAAATTGATTATTTGTCAAATAAATTATACTCAAGCCATGCTTTTTGTAAAACCTAGATGGTAATCATATTATTTTAACAATGGCAAGGGAATGAAAAGAACATATACATGTATGTTGTATACTGTAATCATATGTAAATGAAATAGTATTAATCGCAAGTTGTCTAAGTAATAATGATTGTCTGTAGAAACAAATTACAAGGAAAACAGTCTTTTAGAATGATTTAAACAGGTGTTCTGATTACATGAGTTCATGATAATTTGTTAGTTTATGTCATAACATTTCAGAATTGACTTATCACGACAAAATGGATTTATGATGTTGGGTTCGAACTTGTGACCTTTTGCTCCAAATATGGTTTGAAATATTGTCTAGGCTTGTACAAAATTACTTGTACCCTAAAATGTCTGAAACTGTTAAAATATATTTGACTTGTTCACACACAAAAAGAAATAAGTTCCAAGTCATATCAATGCAAGAGTTCATAGAGCTACAATACTAACGAGAGCAGATGATTAATTAACTAATTTCTAAATCGACACTCGATTCTAGTCGACAAAACTCACTGCAAGTTTCATTAATCCAGAGACACATCAATCAAGTAAAGTACCATTTCTTAATATCAAGAAGGGAAAAAAAATACCAGATGAAGCAGCAGTAAAATCTACTCACCCAGCGTAGACTGGTGCTCTGTCGACGGGGACGTTGTCAGGATCGAAACTGGTGCTGAAGGATGACCCGCTGTACGAACTGTACCTAGCCGGCTCTCCAGGCTTCCCACTAGTTTGACCCGGCTGGTATCGGTTGTCGTTGTCGGGGTGCGATGCGTAGGCTGGAGCGTACGCGGAGCTGGTGATTTGCGCCTCCATGTAGTCCTGAGAAACAAACATCTATCAGCGTGTCGTTCAGGTGGAAACTAAACTTACCCGACAAAATAAATGTTTGTGAATGCATAAAATTGTTAAATAAATAACATAAAAAGTTTGACATTTATACTGACATCAAGCACAATAACATCAAACGACGATATAGAAATTTTGCACGGATTCCGATAGGAAAGTTCAAGCACAAATATTTCTCAAGAGTGAGTATCAGATGTGAACTCTGAAATTGAATGGCACAGTGTTCTATGCAAAACACAAACCTATGTACAACCTACAAACTATCTTACATGCAAGATACCATGCAAACAATAGAGAGAGATGACAGGGGAAGTTTTCACATATAGATCCTATCAACATTTCAATGTTTAACAAAATATTGAGAAGCACCAGTAAAATATCTTAATTACAGGGAAATGGTTTTGTGATTAGCAAGAACCTGAATAGTAGTATGTAATGTTAGTAAATCTTTACATCTTGTGTTGTTCAAACTGAAGGAGAAACTGATACAGGTCTGAATTTGGAGGTCAGGTCAAGGGGTCAAAATGTGGAGGTCAGGTCGGATTGTGTCGACATGAGAGTTGGGAGCTCAACATAATGTTTACCTCTTTGACTCCCTTGTTAGAAACAGAATCGTCTGGGTATTGTTTGAAACTTTCATTGAGACTGCTGGTGCCCGAGATGTCTCCCTGATAGACCACATCGGGGTATTTGTGTACACTGGTCGATACCGCAGGTTCTATGGCGTCCTCGGTCGAGAACGCAGACTCATTTACCTCTTTCCCGTATTTTAAAGACTCGCGTTCATACAAGTCTTCCCGGAACATTACATCCTGATTCTACAGTGCATAGAAAGAAACGTAAACAGTTAGGATACAGAAACGAACGAAAACACAACAAAGCATCTAGGAAACGATGCAGTCGAAGACAACCTTCAAAGTGATAGGAAGAAAACAATCCATATTTTGATTTAAGAAAACCACGTAGATTCTAAATGCTTACACAATCAACCAACATGTGCACATATGTACCATCAAATGTAATATAGTTTTGCCTTTGTAATGCATCTTTATAGCTTTTAAAGCTTTCCAAAAGTAGGTCTCTATAATCCAGTATTGGAAACTTTCAATACATTTATGTCTAATATTATAGAAATTTAATTCTTTCATCTGTACATTTCTTTAAATTAATTAAATCCCAATTAATACAACTATATATACAATTTTCCAAGAACAGCAAAATGTCAGCCTATAGCATTGAAGGTTATCTTCAAATCTATTCTAATATATACAGCACAATATTTAATACAACATTCAGAATTTGCACGATGCCTATATTTTTTTTAAAACTTTCAAGACAGCTAGATCTAGGTATGAGCAGAGTAATGCAATAAAACATGTAAAAGATGAACGGCATGCCACATAAAACATGTAAAAGATTGACAACATGCCATATAAAACATGTAAAAGATTGACAACATGCCATATAAAACATGTAAAAGATTAACAACATGGAAGAATTAATTACATAACTAGATTAAAAGCTAAACAAGGGATATTAAAATCAAATAACTATAACCATGCAGACTATCAAATTGAAGTGGACAAAAAGACATAATGTGCTCAAAAGGATCATATCACATTTATGGAACAATCCCCACCCACACCCCCACTTGTCTGTGTAGGTTCATAGTGTCCACCACAGTATCATTCTCAAGGTGGTGCAGCTCATGCCACAGCCAAAATGCTGACTACTGATTGGTCCATTCTTTTCAAAAACCAAATGCTGACGTTTCATTGGACCATTACCTTCTTCAGGGCCATTTCATCGGTCATATATTTCAAATCATCGTCAGTCTGTAGTTCACCCGTGCTATCTCCCATCGAGGGGAACCGCTGGTCATAGCTTAGCGAATCCCTACCCAGGGTCGAGTCTCTACCTAGGGTAGAATCCCGACCGAGGGTAGACATCGAAAAGTCGCCAAACACACTGTCTGTTCGCAATTTGTTATCCTGGTAAAATGTAAACAGAAGATACGAAAATAAGCACATACATGCAATGCCTTGTATTCCCACAATGAAAAGAAGAATAAAAGTTGACAAATTTTGGGAGATTGGACATTTTGTCTCAGGATTTTTAGGGAAGAATGAAAGTCGACAAATTTGGGAGGTTGAGACTCAAAATGTTTCAGGCTTTTTACTTCATTCTCTTCTTCTGGCGTGAGAATACAGTGGGTGTGCGATTAACAGAAATATATGATCACAAGTTGGAAAGGAATCAAATTAAATCATAAGCAAGTGACAAAATAACTGATGCAGAACTTGCAATGTAGATTGTACTCAAAGAATGCTTGATGATTCAATACTGATTTGACTTAATTTGATGGTCAACATCGGTGTGGGAATCTGTCACCCATACATGATGATTAAATATTTAGATAATTAGTTAGATTTTAACATTATTTTTACTTGATCAACACAATTCTAGAACATATATCCATTGCAAGATCTCATCTACAGCAAAACAAACATAGTTACGGAATAATATTGATTGAGAGTTAAAATATTAAATGTGGAGAACACAAGATGACAACAACATTTAATCTATCAGGTACATTGATGTGCATCATGCTGTGAATGGTTTCAGTTGTTGCTGGCTACATTTACACTGTTAACAGGAATTCTACAACATAACCCCGCTTTCTCCTACACAATCTTGGAAACATGTCACGGCCGTTTTAAATTCACGAGTCAAAAATCCGAGATGGCTGCAGACCAATTCAAGACAGGCGGCGGCCATTTTACCTTGTCCTTCGGGGAGAGAGTCTCACCCCGGTAGTACATCATTTCTGCCTCATAGTTGGGGGACTTCTCCAGGTAGGAGGGGTATGCCATTGTGGCACCGATCTCGCTGGTGACGCGGCCACGGGCGTCAGTGGCGGAGCGCATGTGAACGTCCTGGGGTGGGGAGACAAGCAACACAAAAACCAAATAACGTGACGGCCATGCTGAGAAGCCAAGGTTACTCAGGAAAGAATGAATGGAAGTAAGGAAGGACGAATGGATGGGTGATCTCAAATTATTAAACAAATAATTACAGAAATAATCGGGAAAGAAATTATTAAACTGATCATAAAGGTGTACATCGATAAAATAGGGGTAGGATACATTCTCTCACATTGTATGTTACTGATACACGCCATTACGGTATTAGGAACAAGAAATGCATATTCTCAGAACATACACATACAAGAGAATACATCTTTCTAGAAAACAGCCATGGAAGCCAAAATAACAATATCATGTGGACATTGGACATGGTGGGCATTCACATTCATAATATATTGACCAGAAACGTATGTATATATGTTTAATAATATTATATATATGTGATAATGTCAGTCATGTTTAACAAGCACCCAGGGGTAAAACATTAGACATTACTGCAGTTCACATGGTAATTGATTCAGTATTGTAGTCATCTCATTGTTATAGATAAACTGATCAAGTGAGCTAACAGTACCAGTAAGAGGATTATTATTGAGATTTTTTCTGGTTGATTTTATTATTATAAGTAATATACTACATGTGAGCTGGTATTCAAAGCTTATAATCATTTTCTGACATCTTAATTCAGTGGCATCTATTTTGTTTGTACCCCTGGGCGCTTATTACTTTTTCTACAAGATAATTGCTCATGCATTTCTGTTGAATTGAATATGTAAATTTGATATATAAGCTACATTCCAAGGAATCATATAGAATACAATCTCAGCTCTTACTATAATTGTATAAAGAACCATTCATTTCATGGCAATATGTACACTATTCAAAAGATTCCCTATGAAGGGAGACTACTCTAGTTGCACCACCATGTCACAAAGCCATTCAAATTAAGAAGACGAGGTGGATGTAGCATGCTCTTTAACCACAAGAAGTTACAATGTTGAGGTGACCACGGACAATGACCGTCCACTCTAGAACTGGACACTGCTTGACCAAGACTGGTCAAAATACTGACCTTCTCAAACGACTGGTCAAGCGGCGAGATGCTGCCTCCACGCTCCATGGACAAACTGTCTTCACCTGTAGAAGGAGGATCGGTGGTTAATGGCGGCCATCTTAGAATTCATATTCAAAGATGCATAGAATTTTCATAACTGTCTGAAAAAGAACTCTAGTCTTTTCCTCGAGTCAAGTGAGTTAAAAAGCTTTGCAATATTTCCATTTAAATCGAAAGCATGCAAAATTATTATTTTCATCTTTATATACCAATTACACATTGAAAAAACACACACAATACCGTATATCAATTAACACCTCTAATTTATTTCGAAGGGAAAGGGGGTTCATTATTTGGGTAGCCATTAGTGGTGTTTAGTATGTTCAGATCTCTTGTATTTAGTTGTATACCTCACATCATTGCAAGAATGTTAATGTTCATGAAACATACCTTAGATATATAATAGCATTAGATATTGGCAACAAAGGACTGGGTTTTAATAACATATTTTGGAAACATGGGGCGATTATTTGGAGATTGGCATTAATAATGTTCAATACGGTACACAAATCAATAAAGTTTCATTATTAACATGTTAATAAATGGTAATAGGTGTATAGTTAGTATTTTTGGATATACAACATACACAACACAGGCTGTTAGCAGTTAGTGAGTATACAGTATTGCTGGTTATATTAGAAAGGATGTGAGAATATACAGTTGTTCAAATATGCAAACTTCAATCACAAAATTTAGCAAACTTTACCCAACAACACAAATATTTACAGACATCAAACAAAACACATTAGTAAAGACTCCAAAATAGTCAGACTGTTACCTCACAAGTAATAACTACATTCAAATATTCTAAGTTACTAAATTGGGAAACATTCATATCATTCAAAACATCTAAAATAATAGACTATGTATAATATTAGGTAAAACAAATATCTACATATAATACAGTATAGAAGTACCCCTTGACAGTGCTTTAGAGTGCTGTATCAGCTTGAGAATCAGAGCAATTTTCTGGAATTTATTCATTACTGACAGAATAGATTAATACATATAATAGCTCATATTCCCAAAAAGATACAGTAGTACTGTCGACTCAAGTCATAGTCCAATGTAAGCAAGAACATGGTCAGTAGGAGAAAACAGTGGATAAGTAGACTATTAGTTAACATGGAATTATATGCTCAATGCAGATTGTAGATTGTTTCAGTTTCAATGTGTATTGGAGTTTTTCATTGTTTTCCACAGTAGCGATAACTTGAATGTAATAGAAAGCCATACAATGTCTTGAATGCAATAGAATTCCCTACAATGTAATTATATAATAATAATAATGTGTATTTATATTGCGCTAAAGTGGTGTAGTCTTTTAATAGCAATATGTATGTACAAAAATGAGTCAAAAGTATATGACATCCCATAGAATGCGATTTGGACATACATGTACTAGAAAGTATTCAGACTTAATTGTTCAATGTGTGTATTAATCTATGGTATGCCTGTGTTCTTGCTTACATTCATTATTTCACAGAAGTCTGCGATAGGCCCACTCAAAACCTAAATAAAATGTGATCCATGCTGAAAAACTGGTGTTTGAAATCCATGCAGAAGACTATGGCTGCATATATAGCATTATTGATACACACAAACTGAGGATAAACATGGATACTTGTCACAGAAATACAGGTGTGACAGTCACTTGAAAATGACGTAAAAATGTAAATTTAAAAAGTATATTAGATTAGGCAATGATTTTGTACAATATGAATTACATTCCCCTAATACTGCACAGATTTATCAACTGTATCCACTAATAATAATTTTAATGTTTTTGTTTAACCCTCTCCCTGCTAGATTAGCCATGGGCACAGCTCTTTATGGCATCTCTGGTTGCCTCCAGCAGGGAAAGGGTTAAAGAGACTTACACATATATTTTTGTTTAATGAATTTGCGACTTGTATCCATGTTTGCAAACCAAACAAAAACAGATCAAAAATAGATAATTTATGTACATAATAAAACAAGATCCAAGGCTGAAATCAAAAATACGATATTGCATAACAAAGGGAGACGACTGGGCTTCAATCGACCAGGCAGGCAAATCCCAGGCTTGACAACATCGAGGCTCCTTGCAGTTCATGCAACTTACGATTCTGCATCTTTTGACCCTCGTAATAGGGCAAATACACATGTTGTTCCGACAGCGGTTTGCCAAACAATGGCGACTGAGGTAAGAAGTCGTCTCCTGATTGAGCGAGAAAAAGAAATTCAAATGGTTAGGAGAATGGAGATATTTGATGGGCGCCATTTTGATTTGATTCCTTGATTTGTATCGGCAATCGTGCACCTGGAACGTGAAGAAAAGCCACCTGGGTCTTGTGAATATCAGTGCCTGTACAACTGATAAGTACATTGTATGTCTGTTCAGATCTCACTACATATTGTTCACACTTTCAGGAAATTACACTTGTGATTGAGACGATTCTTAACAACATCCAGACGAGTTAATAGTAAATATTTACATGAATATGTATATACTCTATGATATACAATCTATTGAAGATATTGTTGGTACAGATTTATATGGATAGAGTGGAAATATAGTGTTTTTTTAATTAACTTGAATACATTCAAGAAAGATTACTATTCCTATTATATGTCTTATTTAAACATGCAGCATGCATTTTTGGCATTCTGTTCCAATAAAGTTGATATATAGTTCTTAGATACATCGGTACTATTTGGTATATAGTGATGAAAAAGAAAGAAGCTAAATATTCTTGTTGTGGAAACTATCGAAAATTCTGATGACATTAAGAGGAATAATCCAATAATTAACAAATTAACTCCACACCTTTATCATATTTTAGTGATGCTCATATTTTTAGGACAACTTTTATCTTTTATTTTTATGTCATACAGTAATGTGGAGACGATTCAATGAATAGCTTCATAGTTAGTTTCCATCCCACAAGACAATAATTATGACAGCCAGTAGCTATATTTAGAAGCAGAAAGTAATGTCAAAGGTCATGCAGGTCATGTGACCACCTTTTGGATACGTAAACACTTCTGGAGTTGTCGCACCAGCTCGACTAGCTTGAGGCAATGTGGGAGAAATACCTACAAATGAAACACGGAATTAAATTAACCAGTAAACATAACATTAATCGACTTCTCTGCAGGGAAATATCTGGAATTTTCTTTTATTAATCCGAGACACCCAACCATTTATCTAACAACTTACTACTTACGATTACAATTTGCCTATGATTATATACTAGTAGTCACTGCATTCCAAACTAGTATCGCACACAAATGATCCAATATATTTGCCCGTGGTTATACACCCGCGATATCTACGTCTAGCTATCATCTGATCTGCTGTACATCCACCCCTACCCTGGTGTAGCTGGCGATTGTCTGAGCCACTGAGACTTTATTTACAGCATGTAATACTTAGCAATAATCAGACTTTGAATTAGTGAATTATCAATTAAAAGTGTCACAGCTGGATCATATTAGCATATATAGCAAGAAGTGTTTCATTTGAATTGCGTGTACAATGGTCATGAACAATGCAGCGCTATGAGCACGCTTTCGAACCAGGCTTTAACGCATGAGAAATGTGCACATAATTATTGTTAAACTTGTAGTGTGGTGATTAGTGTAGCTCAGAACAACGGACACAAATCAGTAGTGTGAATGTGCACAGACGTACAGGTGGACGGACGGACAGACAGACTTGAGGCCATCACCCGTGGTGTGAGGGGACAAGGGAGAGGAGGTGGGGATGAGGGGAGGGGGGGTTACCTTGGAGACCCCCAGAAAACGTGAGGATGGACACTTCATCGCTTCGATATGACCTGGGGTACGACCCAAATACACTCCCTTGGACAAAAGCAGAGAGTGCAGAGATAAATTAACAACTGAACGGAACTAAACTAAAACATTAACAGTGCCGAGAGGCTGGCGTGTGCTCCTGTGCAGTATCACTGTGGTGTGAGAGAAATAACCTGGCTTGATATCCATGAAATGCAAATCTTTGATCAATTTAATTATTTATTTTCCAAATATGATAACCCATGTAATATCAATTGATATATTATACATGTGATAACCCATGTAATATCAATACTGATATATTATACATGTGATAACCCATGTAATATCAATACTGATATATAATACATGTGATAACACACGTGATATCAATACTGATATATTATACATGTGATAACCTATGTGATATAAAATTTAAGGTTTGCAAAACAAAGTATCAAGCCAACTGTTTCCTTCTCCATCCTAGCAAAGAAGAAACATGTTAATGTTAGACATCTGGTAAAGGTTGCGTTGTCTGCGAGCTGCAAGTGTGCCGAGGCGATAACCGTAAGATGCAGCAGCGCATGACTGTGCCAGCAGTATAAGTGTCATAGTAGTAGTGTACTGTTAATCACTGGCTACTAATTACACTAGTTAATTACCTAAGTAACCCGACAAACGAGACGTATCTGAAACAAAACACTAATTTATTACAAACTGGAACACGACCACAGTTGTTGACTAATTTTAAATTAAGTATAACCAAGTTTGCCATTATTTTCATGTAGTTATCTGATGGAGAATGTTCATTTTATACTTAATATTTAATTAACAATTCATTATTTGTTCAGGGTTTTAATATCAAGATCATATGAAACAATTTATCATACCAAAATATATTTGTCAATCATGTTAATTTTTTAGCAGTAATTGATTAAGCTGGTATTTCAATATGCTTACATTTAAGCTTTCAATGGATAATTTAATGCTTGAAAAGCTGTGAAAGCCATATATAATAATTATTACATTTTCTGAATGGTCTACATTAGCATATGATGATGGGTTGCATGAAAAGAGGATGACAACTCCTGATAGAAAAAGTGAAGATAATTGACTATATTCTTAAATAAACAAGTTTAGTGAGAATTTGATCGACTATATTATTAAATAAACAAGTTCAGTGAGAACCTGAGCTATGATTAAGTTCCATGAGTAATATGAAAGTTTGGAACAGTCTTTCACTAAATATTATTTGAGATTCTAGAAGAAATACAATAGGATCTATAATCGAAATACAGGACAGAAAGTTCATTGGTAAATTTACATTATAAATGAAAAGATAATGATTGATGATATGAAACTGCAAGCTTAATTTTAAGAGGCATTCCGGCAGAATATATAATTCAAAGCTTGTCACTTAAACATTATAATATCCTTATGTTAAAATATGATACATTTCTATGAAAACCTTCATTAATAATAGAGAGAAAATTCTGTATCTTTCTGCCCACTTTCTTCTTTTCTATACTACATACACTACACTAAACCATCCCTTCGACACGACATTTCAGACATTGACATGTATGACCTTCTCCCTGAGGGACCAATCACAATCACTGGACAATTCCAGGTGTTTCCAGCAGGGAAAAGGTTAAATGCTATTTGTATCACCCCCCACCGATAAATCATTCACGTCAATCACCCATCAGACTCCGCCCACAACATTTAAACAGCCATTCACATCGCGGACCCATTGGATGGGGTTGATTACCACTTCGCTACAAACCAGGCGTGCGTTTCACAAAACAATTTTGACAGTAGTCTGGACATTAATGGAGGTTCACGTCACTTCCTGTTACAGAAAAACCATGTTATACGCCTGATTTATGCCCGGACTACGGTACGACCCTTTCGTGAAACACAGACCTGAAGCTGTGGACGTACGCAACAGCCCCAAATTGCCGAGGCCGAGAAGCAAGCACTGACATCATACATGTTGGTATTAAATCTATACTGAGATTGCAATGCACTGAGACTAAGAGAGACTTGTACTGAGCTAGGACTGAATCACCTCTGCCGAATAGACCCGAATCTCGGGAGTTTCGATTGCTGCCTGAAAAACAAATCTTTTGCTCGTTAATGTCAAGTCAAGCACTAAGCTATACTACCTGGTTTATTGAAAATCTTTCAGACTAACTTAAATCACTAAAAAAACGCACTACTTAGTACTATATGAATGGTTGGTGTTATTTCTGATCTTGCCATTTGAAAATGTGAATGAAAATTGATAAAATTTATGTCCACATTTTTTCCCTCCATAAATTCCTGAATACAGTTTCCAAAGAGTGTGTTCCTGATTATATTTTATATTCTCCACTTTGTTTTTGTAATTTGAATTGAAATCAAATATTAGATTCTAATTATGCCGCAGGAAGACTGCCTAACTGTGTCTAAATCCTTAACTATGTCTGTCTAACGGCCTAACTCTGAGTGGAATTGTTTTTAATTGCCTAACTCTTGTCATCTGGAAAGGAAGTGCTGTCAGTGTGTACATTGCATAACAAACAAATTAAACAGAATTATAACTTAAAGATTGTTCTCGATCAACGTTCAACTACATATTGAATCTTACTTACTTAATATCTTAAATTCCAAAATGTAAATGCATGCAATTCTAATACAATTAGAAGAATGAACAATAACAATCACATGAAACATCTAACAATTGAAAAGAATTCAAATTGAGATGTAATTATTGTAAAACCCACACAAATTTCATTTGAATTCTTCCCATTCACACAAAGTGCAAATATGTGGACCAGTTCAAATATGGAATTAGGTAAGTCAGGTTGTTCTTACCTCCTTCATCCTCGGAGTCTGAGATGAGCGTCTCCTGCATGGTTTCCGGGGAGACGACCTTGTACTCTGTGGTTGGGAGGGTCTGGACCTCGGTCACGTTCTGGAGCGTGTCCACCACGGAGATGTAGCCGAGCTTCTGTGCGATGGCCAGTGCTGTCTGACCGTTCTGTAAACAAAGGACATCCGTGTGTGTATCGTACTGAGAAAGTAGTCCAATCGTACTGGAATTGACCAATCGCAAGCTGTTAATCGCACAGTTAGACAGTACTCGTCAGCCCTTTTATTTTAATTGTTTGATTTGGGGCTTAAAGCTACTGTCAAAATATTTTTAGATATGTTTAAAGTTGGTTACGACTCAGATGGTAGAAATATCTGACGAACATATCGAAACAAGGCTATCATAATGTTTTCAGATAAATTATCTGAAAACATTAAGACTCTGAGATAGAAACAATATGGTTGTACAATGTGTGTGGCAGAAATGCTATAAGGAATGTCCTACGTCAATGCTATCAATCTGGTTCACAATAGATTAATTTAGGAACAAACATAACTCTCCAACATGGAGGAAAATACAAATTCCTACCCTTACAAGTCAACATCAACAAAGCTGAATATGCTTTAATAATGTAATAATCCTTTCCTGTACACAACCAGTGAGTTGTGGACATGTGTTATATGGTCTATATGCCTAGCAATGCTACAAGCCTATATCTCTCTTGTAGACATCTGACAACATCCCGAGCAGCACAACTCACGTTGGTGACAGCGTTGGGCGAGGCGTTGTTCTTCAGCAGTAGGTTGCAGACCTGCACGTGTCCTTGTTGTGCAGCCTGGTGCAGCGGCGTGTAGCCCATCTGGAATGAGAGGTCAAGGTCAGTAGTGGAAGGTCAGAGGTCATAGTATACATGAAGCAATCCTACACAGTGGTTGAAATATACTTATGAAGCCCGTCTCAGAATTATATTAGTGTGAGTTTTTTTCCAAAGTGCATTTTGATATATAATTTGCTTATTATTGAATGTGGCATCCGGTACTCCCCATAAGCAAGTTAAAGCAACTGTTCTACATTGTGGTCACAAGTCAAGACTCACAATCAGGATTAAAACACAGAACATTCAGTTTCGTAGTCTGACACTCCCCCCCATTGCTACCCAACCCTAAGCTGATGTACTGACCTTGGTTGTTGCGCTGACCGAAGCCTTCTTGTCCAGCAGGAATCTGACCATGTTGATCTGTCCGAAGTGGGACGCCGTGTGCAGTGGAGTGTAGCCAGCCTGACGAATAGAAAGGTCACAGCAAAGGTCATTACGCAGTCACACAATATTCAAACTGAACGGCACAAACACAATTCCAAATATTGTAACATGTCAATGTCAACCAAAATCTGGTACAAGTATTACTGTCTTTGTAAACGAAATCTGGAACAATAATTATCAAGTTTTTGTGAACGAAATCTGGATCTAATATTACTCTGTCTTTGTGAATAAAATTGGGGGCACTTTTGATTATTCCATCTTGAGCAGATATCGTTATCTGAGGCTTCGAGTGTTTAACATTGCAGCAGGAATTTGTCACACTATGCATTGGATCTGAGCCTTTGAGGAGAACTTCCAAATGGGTTTGGCCACAAGTGTGGAACACGCCAGGAGACAGGAGCATACCTTGGTTGGAGGGTCCACCTCGGAGCTGTACTTGATGAGGATCTCGGCCACAGGAACCTTGTCCTCTTGGGCAGCCAGATGCATGGGTGTGAGACCGTTCTGGAAGACAAGTCACATTATGCAGACCCCAGGGAAAGATCATACATACAGAACTAAGACAAATCAGATCATACAGACTTTTCAGAAACGTCAGATTATAAAACCTTGCAGAATGGTCAGAGACCTCTCAGAATTCAGACCATATAGATGTCAAATAATACAGTCCTCGCAGACAAGTTGGATCATACAGACCTTGTAGACAAGTCACATCATACATACTTCGCAGATACTACAAATTACACTACAAATCTACTAAGACTAATTAACTCCTTGAATACTGCACATTTTTGGTAACGACTGTTTACTGGCCATTTCAGCACCATTTTCATGATGGCGCGACCACCATATAGCAAGTGATTTGTCTAGAAAGAGTTAATGTAGCTACATCGGCGGACTGTGGGAGTGGACACTCACATGAGCCTTGGCGTTGACATTGGCCTGGTGTTCCAGCAGGAGAGACACGATGTCGGTGTGACCTTCCTGGGCAGCCAGATGCAGTGGGGTGAAGCCATTCTGGAAAATAAAACACTCACTTCAGTTTGACATCCTCGGACAAAATTACCAGTACGCTACCAATGGCATAACAAAAAGGAGAACATTTCTCCCTTTATTTTCTACTTCTATGAATACTTACGACAAAACACACACTGGATATCCACTTAATTCCCCAGAATAGCCAACATTCGCAACTTACATATTTTCGCCAGAAAAACAAAAGCTTGACTTTTGCCTGGTGGCGCTACGCATCTGGAAACCAGTTTAATCCCGGCATGTGCAGAGAGAGTCTTCCTTTTGAGAAGCGTGTAGGATACCTGTTGTCCTGGGTGTAATTTCTCAAAGCTCTTATGGTCGCGTAATAGATACGAGAGCTTCATGAAACGATACCCTGGTCCAAAGTTTATCTAGCAATACATATTTGTGAACAGGAAAGACTAAAATCTGGTGAAGTACCTTAGATTCTGCGTTAGGCTTGGCACCATACTCCAGCAGGGTTGTGGCAATGTCCATCTGGTTCTTCTTGGCGGCGATGTGGAGGGGGGTGTAGCCGTTCTGGAGGAACAGAACTTACATGTGAACCAGCACACAACCACATATCTCTACAAATATTTCTTATTGCCATATTCACAATGACCACAGGAAATGAGGGGAGATAATTCTGTATGTCAGATTATTTCCTCTTGCAAAATGGAAATGAACTTTTTCTGCTTAGTTGTCATAATTGACTGTCGGAGAAATTATTTAATTAATTTGAGTAATTCTTTAAGTATTGAAAACTAAGCATTGTTAATATTCTTAGAAATAAAAAATAAAAATAAAAAGAATGGAATATTGACAAATGTTCACCTTAGCCGCGGAATGTGGGTTAGCCTTGTGTTCCAGCAGAAGTTGCGCGACATTCACGTGGTTGTAGTGAGTGGCCACGTGTAGTGGGGTCAAACCATTCTTTCCCTGCACGTCAGGGTTAGCCTCTTTCTGGAGCAGCAGGCGTGCTACCTTGATGTTGCCGTACTTGGCCGCGATGCAGAGAGGCGTGAAGCCCTTCTGTAAACAGTAATAATAACATGTAAATATGCCATAAACAGTCAAATTAAATGTAAATATTACGTAAACAGTAAAAATTAAATATAAATATTACGTAAACAGTAAAAACTAACATTAATTTGACTATAAGAATTTCAATAATGTCTTGAAAATACATGGGAAGTATTTGGAAGATACTGGAGACATGAATATTGACAAGACTTAATAATTTACAAAACATTTGTAACTCAACACAAAATTTAAAGGAAAAGATTACTTCCATAATCATATACAGATACGGCAATGGCCGCCGACTGACCTTGGTGGTCATGCTGTGTGAGGCTCCGTTGTCAAGGAGGACCTGGGCCACCTCCTCGTGACCCTCCTTGGCTGCGATGTGCAGCGGTGTGTACAGGTCCTTGGTGGTGGCGTCGGGCGAGGCGCCGTGCTGCAGCAGCAACACTACGTTGTCCCTGTTGCCCAGACGCGCCGCGATGTGAAGGGGTGTCTGCTTCTCCTGGGAACAGGAAAATTTTGTTAAAGATGGTTGAACTGTTTTAATCTTTATCAGATTTGATTGATTTGTTGATGTTCCTAAAGTTTGTTTTCTTTTGAGTGAGTGAATATTGAGTTTAACATTGCTGCAGGATTTGATTTTATGAAACTGGGGGTTAGAACCACTTTCAAGATTTTTTCACTTAGGTATCTTTCAATTACATGTGATTCATATTAGATACATATTAGATTCCCTTCCCATTTCTATTAAACATTACATTCTGTACCACTAATGCCCCCACATATTCTGACTCAAGTCTCTGTATTCTGTAGTTCTATGTTCTGGAGTTGTGTGTTCTATGTTCTGGAGTTCTATGTTCTGTAGTTCTATGTTTTGGAGTTCTGTAGTTCTATGTTCTGGAGTTGTGTGTTATGTTCTGGAGTTCTATGTTCTGGAGTTCTGTGTTCTGTAGTTCTATGTTCTGTGTTCTGGAGTACGTACTCGAGCAGTGGCATCCACTGAGGCTCCGTTCCTCAGCAGGATCCGGATGATGTCCGTCTGATTGGCACGTGCGGCCAGATGCAACGACGTCTCCCCACGGACTGTGGGGGTGTCGGGGTTGGCATTGTGCTGGATCAGGTAGATCACGATGTTCATGTGACCCATGAAGGACGCCACGTGAAGAGGGGTCAATCCAGACTGGAAGAAAACGAGAAATTGGAATTGTGACAGCATAACTATATTTTGGTCAGCATTCACACGATACCTGGACGATGCTGTATGAAACACCTGAAGTCCAATGTTCTACCACCTTGCTACCATCTGCTTGCCATACTTCAACAAATTCCTACAGTAATTCAACACTAAATTACCCTCATGCAGAGGGATACCAGAATACCTCACAACAGTGATTACAAGAAGCTTGACATATTTTGCGAGTCATGACAAGTGTTCCATGTGAGTAATATTTGGTGAGTGAGTCTGTGGAGTGTGTACTGACCTCAGTGGTGGCCTCGATGGATGCCCCGTACTTCAGCAGCAGCTCCACGACCTTGATCCTGTTCTTCTTGCAGGCGATGTGCAGCGGAGTGAAGCCATTCTGAAACAGGAGGCAGTCAAATGTTAACTTTACCAGATATCAGTCTGTGGACATAACAATAGTTTTGTTTTGTTTTGTTTTTTAATTGGGATTTAGAGTCGCTTTCTAGAATCTTTCATAAATATAACTTATCAGTTTAAGGCAGGAGGAATCCATCAACATCTGTAGCGCTGGTACTGACAAGACTAAGGATGATAACTGTATTGCCACTCTACAGACAGTGCATCCTATCAATATAGCTGTTAGTGTACAGAACAATAGCTGTCAATGGGGACTTACCAGAGCTCGAGCGTTGGGTTCACACTTTCTGTCCAGCAGGAGTTTCGCCGTTCTGACGTTCCCGCAGTGAGCTGCTACGTGGAGTGGAGTCAGATAGTCCTGAAAACACCAGCAACAACGTAATGGAAGACCTCGTCTAACATGGATACGGGTTATCACAGGAATCGAGGGAAAAAACTTCAATTCTAGAATGTACGCAGTGACTACAAGCCAAGAAACAAATCTTTAATTGTAGATTGTGCATAGATGTAGAGACTGGGCGAGACGGGGTTAGCAACTTACCACAGTGATCTCATCCAGCTGTGCCTTGTGATACAGCAGCAGACGGGCACAGTCCACGTGATCTCCCTGGGCCGCCATGTGCAGGGGAGTCAGGCCGTTCTGGAAACAAGCAGTCATTTAAACAATTAATCAACCAACTAAGCAATTAATGAAAGATTTACTTTTATTATTATCCTCCTCTTCCTTACTATCATCATCATCATCATCGATATTTAATGGGAATGCTCTATTAGAATTAGTACGCAGTAACTGAATTATCTCCCCTTGGACCATAATCTTTTATTTACCGATGCCAATGGGACTTTAGCTGCACTTTAGTCATTAGCTGCACTTTTTTGGCCTTAGCTGGCTAACTGTTGTCTGGTTCGAGAGTATGGTCACGTCACGTTTTGTTTTGTTTTGCACGCCGCCACGTGACTCACGTGCAAATAAAGAAGAAGAAAAACGGCGGACCTGGCTCAGTCTACTCAGTACCTAATGGTTTTCGGCCAGCCCAGTCTAGAAATACTAGAGTATGTGATATGCACGCGCCAAGTGGCTAGAAATCCTAGCCGGCTCAGTGATAAACGAGCAGCCCTATTGTTTATGTATTAATGACAAATTTACAAAGTATCAATAATAGGTTCCATTTTGAGTGTGTGGCTGAAGGTTTTCAATGTAGATAATTATAATGTAGGCAATTTGGAAACACAGCTTACCTTTGTCTTGGCAGAGTTGGGGGCGGTTCGTTCCAGTAGTAGATCCACCACTCCCTCGTGACCACTCCGAGCCGCGCAGTGAAGTGGAGTCAGTCCATCCTGGAGACAGAACATGGACAGGTACAGAACATATACAGAACACATACAGAACACATACAGAACACATACAGAACACAGGGTATATACCGAAGTATTTGAAAAGTAAAAATTTAATTATAAATATTTTGATGCATACCGTAATTAATATTAACCATGTTGAAGATAGTGAAAAGTTGTTTTAAAGAAAAGAGTATAGTTACCCTGGTTCTCTCGTCGATGACCGCTCCATTATCCAGTAGAAGAGTGATCATGTTGGCCTTGCCCCACCGTGATGCCACATGCATGGGGGTAATGTAGTTCTGTAAACACAGTGAAAATATACTGAATCATTCGGTGAGTGAATATAGAGTTTAACGTCGCTGCGGGAATCTTTCACCCATTTGCGACGATGAATCATTCGGAAAACAGATCATAATGCATTGAATATCACTCTAAAAATACAGTTAGCGAGTTATTGTTACAAAAATAATAACTATTGTAATTCTATCATTGTATCAAAATTCCTTGCCCCTGTTCTACAGAATGATGGTAGCACTACAAGAATTAAGAGTTGTAACTCACTGCACATATATAAGGAGTTACAACTCGGATAATGCTACCATCGTTCTGTTCAATGGGAGCTTAGTTGTAACCGTTCACAAAATACTCACCTTCGCCTTAAAGTTTGAGTCAGCCCCTCGCTGTATGAGCAGGTTCGCAACGTTGGTGTTGCCATAGTGCGACGCGATGTGGAGGGGGGTGAATCCACTCTGCAAGACGAAACAGACAGGTCAGTTACATTCCGTCACATTTGCGCGATGAACTCGCATAGATGGGCAAAAACATTTACAATAGTAGAATTTGCATCAACTAAATGAACAACATCATAGTTTTAATGGAATATACATGATGAAGTTAGATACATGCATAAAACCTCTGAGTAATGTCAACGACATGCTACTATAGACTGGTGATAAGTATGTGGCTCAAAGTGATTAACCATGACATTGCCATGAAATCTACCATTATGAAATGTGTGCAGTGTACACTAATACAACTACACAGTCGACTGTCAGAACAGAAATAATCCTTTTTTTTTCATCTATCAGGTGACTTCTCACATACCAGTATTAAAACATAGTTCCTATGTTCGACTGAATGACACAGATGTAACTACATGTATTTAGAACATAACAGAAACAATGACTTTTGATAATGAAAATGAGAGGATGAAATTATACATGCACCACACTGGTTCCGAAAACATGCAACATATTGGGTCCGAACACATGCAAAAACATACAAGTAAACTTTGTGCAATGTCTCCATAGCCTATCTATCAAATTGAATTTACATCCAGCGAGGTGGCAGGTGTTGGTATTCATTTTATATGAGATAACGAACATTCCAATAATTATGTTTGGTAATTATCAGTAGCCACCATAGATCATGATTAGACTAAGTACTCTGTAATTTCTGGAGCAAACACTTTGTACTTTGTAATTTCTGGACAATAAAATTACCACATATAATTTGTAATTTATTGAATATCAGGTTCTTTGAATTATTGTACTGTGGTCCGTTATTGAAGTGAAAGTGTGTACATTATTCCACATTACATGAGCTTCCTCTCAATGGTTACTCATAGTATCCAAATAATGCTAACATACAGTTCACTCGTATAATCTTAACCATGCTAGTATATATAATTGATATAGTTCAAGAAACAGAATGGAAAGCTATAATTTGAAGATAAACATAACACATTTCAAAGGCTTTGATCCTCTTCATTTTGACCATCTACCTCATGCAATAGAATAATCTATTCCATACTACTTTCAAAGTCTTATTCATCCATGAAAAGGACATCTGAAATTTACATACCCCAATGAACAATTATTTTTCCCAGGAGTGAATATATATTTGTGTGTGTGTGCAATAGCATAACTATAATTGGCTTCTTGTGCAGTGAGATTGAGACAGTTTCTTTCAAATACAGTGAGATAACGATCGTTTTTCTCTCCCAAGTAAAATAATGATAGTTTGTCCATTGTACAGTGAAAAAACAATAGTTTGTCTCCCATGTAGTGAGATAACAATAGCCCATCTCCCATGAACTGAGATAACAATTGTTTGTCTCTTGTACAGTGAGATAACGATAATTTCTCTTGCAGAGTGAAATAACGATAGTCTGTTTCTTGTGTGGTGATATAACAATAGTTTGTCTCCCATGAATTGAGATAATAATTGTTTATCTCTTGTACAATGAGAACATGATAGTTTGTCTCTTGCATGAGATATACAATCGTTTGTCTCTCTCTCCAGCGAGATAACAGTAGTTTGTCTCTTGTACAATGAGATAATAAAACAAACATGCATGAACAACATCAACAACAAACTAAAAGTGCTGAGCAGACAACAGTGAGATGGATACATAGTGGATCTGTTGTTAGACAAACCTTGGTCGTGTCATTCACCAAACCTCCGGTCTGTTAGATCACGGAAAAATGTACAAGTGTTAGCTTTGGTGTTATTAGACAGTTGTGAATATCGGCATTAATGGCTTTCTAATAGCTATCATTTCCTGCAGTGCAAAATCTAACTACGCTAATATATATTTGTATCTTGGACATATATCAATCATAAAATATTTAAAGATCTTGGGCCGGTTGTTCGAATCACGGTTATCTTAACATTCCGTTAAGCTTGTACTGTATCCTATGGAGGCAGCTACTTTTACAGCCTGTTAAGACTTAACTGGGTTTCGAACAAACGGTACCTGCTTTTTTTTCTTCTACTTAAACATCACCATTTTTTCACAATTGATGGTCTAATTACAATACAAAATTCATCGACAAAATACATTCAGTTAATTTTCATCTATATTTGCACTGTAAGAAATATTCTCAATGGCATTGTTAGTAATCTATTTATTTAACTAATTTGGAGAAATAGAGACAGATCACACAGAAAGATAGAAGACATTTTTTACTTAATCAGATTTCGACCAATCAATGACTTTTCTAATTTCTATATCTAGTGAATTGAGTCCAAGTCAAGGAGGCAATGGGTCCAGCTAGAATCTCACACTAACGGTGTTGTCACCATCATAGCACACAGGGTCATGATGTGTGTTCGCCAATAAATTAACACAAACAAAATCCAATCAAATCAACGATCAGCGCACATACTTTATGCCCAATGTATTCATGCTTTGCAAAACGTATGCGCAGCCATGATTGTAAATTTCAAAAGACATCACAAACAGGTTTGTGTGCGGCATGCCTTGAGATGATTTGATGAATTATGATTGAACGTTTGTTAAATGAAGTGATTTAAATGGATGACTCATGTTTGTGAAAAATGTTATTTGATATGGCAACACATCAGCAGATAGATGTTCCGTTGTGTGAAATATGTTGGGATAAATAGTAGAAATATGCACGTCATGTTCAATCAATATTTCTTTCTTCTTCACCAATTTGAAGCTTAAAGCCACTTTCGAGATTATACTCATATCACGGCTTATGATGTTATAAGAGGAGCTACAGTGCAACACCCATATCACCTAGTACTGCATGAAACCTGCAAGCACCAGCTGATACTGATGACCCAAGGAAGATAACTGTACGGTGACAGTAGAGACAATACATCCGTGACAGTAAAGACAGTACAACCTATCATGAACGTCTAGGAAAGCTATCTTCCTTGAACATTAACATTGGATTACTCAGACAGATTCAAACTTTTGGCTCTGAAAACTGTTAACCTATCAATGCATTCCCACCAGCCTCTAACATAAAAGTTGCAATGATAATAAGTCTCTAAGCATTCCCAATTTCCTACTATCTGGCGTTAATATGTGAATAATATGGTCATGGATATTAGGAAATATATAATCTAGAGATAAAGAGGGGAATATATTTCAGCAACGGTTATAAATGTTATGAATCAGATGAAATAATGTTAGAAGAATGACAGTGAGGTGACATGTATACCTTAGTTTCTGTGTTAACATTGTTCTGCTCATTCTGCAGTAGAAGAGCGGCCGATTTGACGTCATCTTTCTTGGCCGCGATGTGCAGGGCCGGTAGTTTGACCTTGCCCTTGCTGTCGTGTTCCAGCAGCACGCTGACGACCTTGTCATGACCTTGTTGCAGTGCAACCGCCAAGGGAGTGAATCCATCCTAGAATGTTAGGTAACAATAAATAAACATAAATACTATATTGAATTTTCATGTGCATGTATAATGATGATATCTGTGGGTGAATATATAAGGAGGACAAATATCAAGTCCTGTAGCTAAGGTATAAAATGTATCCAAGAAAAAACAATAGAACTGCAACAGTGTAATGACATAACATATGCTAACATATAGAAAAAATGCAAAAACAGATGCATAAACAACTATGTCGAATCCATCGCTGTCAATTAAAACTGATATGTATCCTTGTGACTGCGTTGACTGCAGACTGCAGATATTGCCATCTTACTGTGTCTGTTTCAGCCAATAACAGGAAGACTCAGCAGCGAATCTACTTCAGAAAGATATCGACCTACGGCTAATCAATACAGCGGAATAAACGCCAGAACCAATTCGGGCAGAATGGAGGTATCTGGTCTCAACCAGGAGATATCCTATTACATGTTACTGATTAGGAATCAGTGGATAAAACTGATATGAGAGATATGATTTAAAGTGTATACATAGGTTGAAAGCAGGAACTAGAGAGTCTTCTTGAAGATGCTTATTTCATAGTATCCAATAAGCTGCCTCGAATATGTGTGTGCTTGTCAAGTGAGTGAATATAGAGTTTAACGTCGCTGCAGGAATCTTTCACCCATTTGCGTGTGCTTGTCAAAGGTGAAAACGTATAGTATAGTATAATCTAGTATAATTGTATCAAAATGCTTATCACAAGCACCAGAATACTTTACAGTGGTTGTAAGTGAATGATTGTGGAGTTTAACATTGCTGCGGGATTACAGTGGTTGTAAAAAACATGTAATGCAAAATAGATGATAAACAGACAATATAACCACTACAGCATCCCAGACATTTGTTGTTCATGTGATTTAACCTTTCAATTATGCATATTCTGCGTGTAATCGGAGCTGGCCAATAGCATAGCAATTCTATTTCCCACCGCTAGCATTCATTAGCATAATGATTCTGTTTTTCCTTCGCATCCAAGAACATTTATATTTGTTTATTTTCTTCAAATATCAATAGGATACTGATTCCACCCCCCACCCCCACCCCCTAACACACACACACACACAGACACACAGACACACACACACACACACACACCGTGTATCCAATGATTATATCTGTCAGGGTTTCCATGACATCACTCATTCACTATCATTTGATACACCACATTCGATATCAAAACTGACACCATAATTCTGAATATGCCAACATGCAAACTGATACCCTGACATACAGGATGCTCAGTTTCATGTTGCTTGCAGACACTGGGTTGTTGACAAATAATGGGAAAACTGTCACTGGGATAAATCTACACTTGCAGCAGGTTGTGCTGACCCATCTGGAGGTATTCCCCGACCCATCTGGGGGTACGCCTAACAGATGCACAGATGTACAGATGTTACAGAGATGATGTAATGACTGACATAACATATTTGCCAGACTGTAGATGAGTATACCTCAGTAGCCAAGCTCTGGTTTGCCCCGTTTCCCAGCAGAAACTTGAGTACTTCGGAATGCCCTTCCTGGGCGGCCATGTAGAGAGGAGTGAAGCCAGCCTGGAACACAGAGCAGTGGGTGTTAGTGTCATACACACAGTAGGTGTAGTGTCATGAGAATCAGGTGTAGTGTCATGTAAAAATCAGTTGTGTTATATTGATATGTGTAGGTAGTAGTATCATGGAAAAGTCAGGTGTAGTGACATACGAATTGGGTGTAGTGTCATGTAAAAATGAGTTGTGTCATATTGATGTGTGTAGGTAGTATTATCATAGTCATGAAATACTGTCAAATATTTCATAAATAATTCATAATTAAGAAAATAAACAAGTATATATTTCAT
>JAUTBV010119165.1:0-29193 GCA_032361325.1 Lepetodrilus fucensis
CACACACACACACACACACACACACACACACACACACACACACACACACACACACACACACACACACACACACTGTGATGTAAAACAATAATTCACTCACTCAACATGTGGAATTAATATTAATAATAAGAAATTCTTCGTAGGTACAGATGTTTGTTTTTGTAAAAATCAACAACAAAAATGTCAGTGTTCAATTTAAGTCAATTCCTATTCTGATACTTACAAAATACACTTGAATAGACCTCGCAATTCCCCCAGAAATACATATAGCCTTCTATTCAAACTGACGTTTTCTTGCCTATGTCAGAAAACACAAATTTATGTCAATGTTTATACTAATGATCTGCATCCCTGTTGCGTTATGGTGTGTTTATTATTGAACCATGCTGTGGAAGCAAGTCTGGGTTAGTCTGGAAGGAAGTGATCAAATCCGTTTGAAACACAGGCTGGTATCGTTTTCCAGTAACATGAGCAATGAATGAAAGGCCGTGGTCAATGTTCAAGCACATCCAAACCCAAGAAGCAGACTACTGCCAACTGGTGATCTTAGTACTCGCTTTGTGCGATAAAATATCTTTCCATAATAAATATCTACACAGGTATTGGTATATTTCCAGGAATACCGATGTGGATAATATCTTGCTAAAATAGTTATGTTTGTAAATTTACCATCATTTCCTTAAGAAATTAGTTAATACGTACCATAACTCCTGTGGATTGTTATTTGATTGTGGTAATTTGATCTGTTTATGTTGCTGACCATGGCTTCATACAGAAAAATATATTCTTCAACATGTGTTTCACCTTGGGTTCTGCTGCCAGAAAAGTCAGCGGAATGCGATTTAGCGGTTATTTTTGGACCCAGCAACATATTCCCCCCTGTCCACCCATCCCCAATTCCTGTGTTTCCCACGCTCGTGGGTTTGGTATCTTACATGATGTGAACTGATGTTCGGTTAATAATTTCCTGCAGAGATACTTGACAAATGTGTGCTTTTCTGTCTGGAAGATCCAGATATCTTTGAAGTTCATCAAACCGTCTTGGAAGATGGTCTGTGCAGACACCATCAGGGTATGCCATTAAGGCTTTCCAATTCCAACTAACTGTTGATGACTCGATCATGTGGATGCCCAAATAAAATATTTTCATTTTTTTTTCTTTAATTATACATTGGAATATAGATAGAGAAACAGACTATCCAGAAACGGATGTATCAGACATAAATTTCCAGATGTTTGAATAGATTCGCATGTAGAGTGGTGTGCAAACAGGAATGGGTTTACAAGGCTTATTGTAATCTAATCTTGTGGAAAGTATCTATCTATCTATCTATCTACCCGTGAGTTTCCAACATATGGTTATCTGTTGAACTCTTGCACTGCTCAAGTTTACAAACTTACTTTTAAGCTTATCGTGAAAGTAAATCAGGTTAAATATTGTCAATGTTTTTCATATATTTGTATTACGACTCAGTTTTACTTGTCAAAGTAACTTGTCATAGTCCTACTTTTGGTGTTGTTGCATATAGATGAACTATTTTGTTGTTACATATATAGGTGAAATATGCCCGATGTGACGTAAAGCACTAATAACTTTTATTATGCTAGTTTCATGCTCTTTCAAGTTTGTGATCCTAAGCTATCCTGCTCTGTATCTTGCTCATGGTTCTGCGCTATCTATTCCATGGCCACCAGTACCAACAATGAACAGAACATGCAATTTTAACCAAATTCAAATGTAACCCATTTTATCATTCTACATTGCCATCATCAACTAACTGTTGATCAGTCTGGATGTTGATAAACAAAAGTAATGGCATCCAATTGTTCAAAGAAGATGAAAGAAAACCGTTTTATCGAACATTTGGAATGTACTTTTGTGCCGTTTGAAGAGTCTGCCTTGCTGTGTTGCTTACTCCGTGTCCCAAAAATAAAGTATTCCCAGGTTATATGCCTGTCTGTCTCACCGCGATCAATATGATGGAAACTGGTTTTGCCGGAGACCATCGATCCGACAACCATGGAACATGGGGAGGGGGACCTCCTGCGAACATTTGCTTCAAACTGCATGGATAGTCCATTTAATGTGAAGAGGAATGGTGGAAAGACATAACGCTTTTCAGAGTCGTTCAGAGGCGGCGCTGTCGGGTTGTAGAGCCTTTTATTTTCAGTCAAGGGTGCTGCATGCACCTCTCCGTGGTAAATTGCATTGCATGTTGTGAAGTTCCATCCATGTAGTATTGGCCATTGCATTACGAATACTCTACGGTACGCTCAGGACATGAAAACTATAAATAGGAGTCTAATGGAGATAGAGCGATCTGCTCTGAAATTGTGGGCGGTAGTTTGGAGTCTTGTGAATTATTAAAATATAAACGTTTTTGTTTTCGGTTTGTGAATTAACTAGTTTGTCATTTTGTTTTATTATCATGTATGTAAATTTTATGGGAATTTTTCCAGCTTTTTGTTGTCACTGAATCTGTCTTTACAATTTGAAATATCGATGGAAATAAATTACGCGATTATGATAAAATTATACCAGTTGCCATGCAACATTTAACGTGATGTCATATTGATATTTATTTCATGCTAATTTACTGTCATGGTAATTATTGGTAATGTTGATCAATGATATCAGTTATATTTGTTCTAGTATGCATGAAGCAGCAACAGATGGTTGCAGTGCATTTTGATGAAATTGTCAACTCGTGAAAGGATTCTTGCTGTTTGTCTATTAAATTCAAACATTAAAACTATAAGAGAGATGTACATATATATTGATGTTAATTCAGTAACATCTGTAGTGATTTTTCCTATCCCAGCAGCTGTTTATTCATGAACTGTCTTCATTAATATTATTGTCAGAGAGTTCTGCATCTTCATCATCAGAACAGGAGTTGCCTCCCCTGACTCACAATAGTGATATTGCCTTGTTCAGAATAAGAGGTCGTTCATTCTCTCTTAGGCAGCTGTCTCTCAAGAGCATTGTTGAATATAGGACAAATCACAAGTGTATTTTTGTAATACAAACATACTTTATTTAACATTTCAGCAGCTATTTTTATTATTGTCCTTGGAATATTAAAAAATACATAAAAAGTACATCTTGGGATATAGAATAGATGTTTTGTTTTGTCTTTTCTCCTTATTTTGAAATCTTAAAATTGGTTGTAAATCATAGTGAAGATTATTTTAATTTAGTATTTATTGATCTTGTTTTGTAATTAATTACTTCGATGTACATTTTTGTTTTTTCATTACATTTCCAGTGATGAGGTATATGTACCAGATTTAATTTGTAGCTTCAACTTAGATAACATGCAATAATTCTATTTGTATTTATAATGTCTCGTTACCAAATAGTGTTCAGATTGTTTAAAAAGTGGTGGTGTTTTCTATAGCTGAGCATTCTGAACATTTATCAATTGTGGACATGCAATTGTTGGTTTTGGTATGTTTACATTATCATCATAGGGTTAGAAGTACCCCGTGGCCCGATCCATTTCTTCTAATGTCACAGGCATCCTATGGGCTACTAGAAATTTCATGTGTTTTAAAAAAAAGTTATATCGTTATTCAGGTTGGTACGTTTTAAAATTTAAATTCTAACCCTGTCATCAGTAGGTTGTTGGTCTATGAGAATATCTTTGAGAATATACTGTATCCATGTTAAATATTTTACCAAGTAACTCGGGGATCAAAATTAACACTAAACCCATAGCCCAGGCCATTTCTCCCATTTGCTAAAGGAAAGATATCCTTAAGGATTAGTAGAAAATCATAACATGTGTTATTTTTATCACTATTCAGGTTAGTAAGTTAGTTTATATTGTTGATAACTGTTAACATGTTTGCCAACATGCTCCCTTTAAGTTTACATGCCAAAAATAAACCATTAAGATCCCATTTACGATTTAGATGTTGAGTCATTATCCCGGCCCGTGTTCCATGCTAGTGTAATATAACATCCCTGCCTTGAGAATTTCTGCTGAAGTGCACCGGGAGAGAGATGGAGAGTTATCAGTATAGATAAGAGTCTACTCTGACTAATGTCAAGATATCATGTTCCCAGGCGGTGCACATCATCTTGCCATTACTCTCTCCGTGTCTCTCTTCCCTGAAGTTTCCAGAGCAGGCTGTAGCCATCCTGTGGGCGATGGTATTAATAGCCCACGACCTTCACCTTCCTCTCAGCAGTGTTCAGAGGCTGCTCCACAAGCTGACAGAGTGACTGACTGCAGATAGCTGATGCTTGTTGTCTGGAACATTATTATCTAAGTGCCGGTGAACACATAACTTTAACATTTCTCCCCCGCTCCTCCCTCCCCATTCTCCCCCCTAAAACTCCTGGATTCTCCCTCCCTGAGTCTTTGGAATGAGATCGATATTGTCAAGTTTCATCGGCTTTTTGCAGATTCTTTTATTTAGTTGTCTTTCTAAACTCTTTTTATTTTTCCAGGTTCTGGTGGAATTTGATGATTGCGACTGGCAAAAGCGAGAGTGGATTAAAGTGCACGAGGTTTTCCAAGTGTTTTTGGTTGAACATACTCTTGTTTGGGGAGAGCGGCAAGACCCTTACAAGCCCCGCAATCAACTTTCTTGGCCAGCTTTGGTGAGTGCAATTGTTATTATTGGCTTATTCTCCGTAATTTACAAGTTTTTAATTGTGCTGTGTTGTTCTGGTTCAAATTTGATTTATTAAGAAATAATAATTGTTATTTGACGTTATTTAATTAATATATTATTTATACATGACTTTTCATATTTTAACTTAGATTATTATTGATTTTGTATTTTTTAAAGTTGTTTTTCTCATGTTTTTCCCCATCCTTTTGTATTTTACTTTTACTAGTTTATTTAGAACAGTATCCATGGTACATTTATGTTTGTTGTTGCATATAGGTGAAATATTCCTGCAATAACATTAAATTAAACAATATGTTTAATGGTTGTTCAATTCTAGCATTCTATAACTTCATTGCATTATTATTGTTTACCATATTTATCTTTATATTGGTAAATTCTACCAGGTAATTCTTTATTATTTGAATAATAATGAATTAGTATGATCACTACAATATATTTTGATTGTCAATGCCTGAATATAGTGAAATGGTTTTTTAAAGAACTGAAATGATTTACAATATGTTTGTTATTTTTTTTTATTGTTGGTAGTTAAGTACTTGTGACTACAATATTTTCAATAATATGTGAAGTAGTTGTTATTGGTAGCTATGTAAATATTGAATCAATACATTGAGTTTTTAATATTCACAATTTCTTCCACATTATTTCAATACAATTGTTAGTTCATTCATAGCTTGTAAGATATGACCTAATTTGATTTTCATGCTTGACATTTTATTAAACATTATTCCTGCATCAAGAATAATTAATATGTATTGAAATAATTGAATATTTTAGTCGATATTTATGTGTGATGCAATGAATATTTTAATTGATATTAATGTGTGATATGATGTGATGTATTCGCATAGAAAGAGTATTGATTCCAGCTAAGGATTGTAGACTTCCAATTTGTCATCACCCTGCTACATGAAATTAAGTATAATAAACCTTCTAGTCTGGACACAATATAAATACATTTTTGGTAGTTTATTATTTTTATAATAAACCTCCTTTTATATCTGGAGTACGCTTAATTTCCTCTCGACTAACCTTCCCAATTTTTCGAACGTATCCAATCTGAAGTGAAAATAAATAAATAAAGAGTGTCCGCGACAACATAGCATCGACCCGATTGATATTTAATGGAAACACTGGCGCGTTGAACCGGGGAAAGTAATGCATGGCGGCACGGCGCAAAAACCGCATTAGTTAATCATGGCAGAGACAGGTGCCCATTTCCTGCGACAACGATGGCCGTGCATGGGGAAGTCCAAACCATTCAGGCGATATCGATCGCTAGACGTTTTTCTATCACAGTCCTCGTTCCAAGTATGGATTATTTTTTTCACTCCCTCCCTCCTGCTAATAACGGTTTCCTGAGGCCAGCAACCCGGTGGCTGATTTATTCCAAAGGGCAGGAGGGATTGGAGAGGGATAAGATTTGTGGTCGTGAGGCTGGTTGTTATTGATGGCCAAACAGACAACAGTTGTAGGTAGAAGATGGTGAAGTCTGTGCTGCGATACATCAGCTCGCCTGACCACTAAATGGAATATGTGAAGTCGGCTAATAGGTGGAATATGTGGAATCGTGTATATTATTAAAAGAAAAAATATTTAAATAAGTTTTGACAGTTTATTAAATGCAGCATTTGAAAGATGTCGTGGTAGCTCAAGATGTCGTTGTGGTAGCTCAACAGTAAACAGCTTGAACATATTTCTATATTGATTTATTACTGTATTAATTTTTTTTTTAAATGTATTCTTCATATAGTGAACTGCAGAATACGGGTTTTAATAATGTAGCTGTGTACACATTTGAAACATTTTGTGTGGCTATTAGTAAATGAGTGAAAGATTCCCATAATGACATTGAACTCCATAATCACTAGTAAATTTCAATATAGTACGTTGAAGCCTAATAAATAATCTTTTATGCAGTGTCTCTGCGATATTACAATGTATTAAATTTCACTTTATTCAAATCTGAAGTCACTTTTGTATTTTCATACATTCATAGTTCTACTCTAATCATGTACAAATATTTGCTTAGTCAAAATATACATCAACAGTTTTTTAATATTTAGTTTAATCATAACTATTTGCAAATCCGTTGTTTGTAATTGTGATTTGAGCATAAATGTTCGTGTTGAAAGTAACCTATGCACTCCAGTGTAATGTTTAAAGTTGGTTTTGAATAGCAGTTTTCATTTAAGTGATATGTTTGGTTAGGTTTAGTAACCTGTGAATGTGCTGAGTTAACAAAACAGCTACTGTGGGATCGAAGGTTATTTACTAGCGATAGCTATGATGTATTGGTATACGTTGGTCGTGAGATTGGTCTACTGTATGCTGTTGAAGTGGTAGTTTTTGCATTGTGTTCTACTAATGCTTAAAATAACGTATCCTTTCAAACATAAATTGTCTTTCTAAGGTATTACAAACAAAATGTGACAGCTTGGATTATTAAATTAATAAAAACAATTGTATATGAAGTAACTAGGTCAAAAAGAAAACTCCATAATAATGTACATGTTCTTCCTATATAAATTGGATTAGTATGCCACAATTTTGATGTGTTGCTTGCATACATGTACTAATATGTATGCACAATATGGGGAAATATGATGGATGGTAATGTTCAACGTGTAAGTCACAGGTGGGACCAATTGTCTGGCTAATAATTAGTGTTAACTTTGTCGGTCAGTTGGAACTGCTTTGAAATTCCTCTTGCATGCATTGCCCCATGTTTACTTCGGAATAGCTTCCATTTGGAGTATTGCCTAAATAGGGTTTCTTTTGTTGTTTGTTGACCAGTTTCATTGATCATATTTATATATGTATCCATTAATTCTATTTATAAATTGTCAGCAAATCTGAATAGACATGAAAAGATTCCTCGTAAATATTGAATGAACTATATAATTTGTTCATGGGCAAGTCCCTTGTCAAATTGTTGTTATTGTTAATCCCTTGCCAAAGTGTGTCAGGGAATTTACAATTACTTTCACCCATGAAACATTATCTGTAATTGCTAGCAACATGTGAGTTCTTGTCTATGTATAGATCCATTTACTAAATTAGTGGCCACGTAAGTGTTCTATACGCCACTGGGCACTTTACACATATTAAACCGGGATACACACAGAACATCCACTGTTATAAACACGGGGACCCCTAGAACACAGTGCCTACACTGAGTGATTGCGATTCGGTGTTTGTGTTAGTTAGCATGCGTAGAGATAAGTAAACTAGCACAAGCAAAAGGCTTGGTTGGCTTGTAGGCCCCTCCAGAGATATATGGACCTGGACCTTCTAAAGCATCAGCTCTGATGGATGGCTGTGCTTGCCTGTTTCCTGACCCTTGGCATTATCAGCTTTCTGTGCTGAGGGGCCGTCTCAAAACCTGTTGTGTTATTTTCAATGAAAGTAGTTCCCGCCTGGGTGTCAGATCCAGCTGTTTTCTCTATTCTGTAGAGTGAGGAGAGGGATTTAGAGAGAGCTGAACATAGGCCAATGCCAGCGGATAGGGGGCAAAAAAAACAGGCAGGCAGGCAAGTTACTGACTTACTGCTTGTGTTTATATACCTGTCGGGATCTCAATGTTTATGCTGCGCAGTATTCTTCCTGTCTTTTGTATTCAGGGAGTTCTGACTGCGGTACAAATCCGCAGCCATATTACTTTCATTGTTACTGGTTGCAGGGTTATTGGTATATTAATAGATAGGTTGTGGATGGGCAAGTTCAAGTTGTGTGTCATGCAGGGTATTGTTTCTCAAAGCTCTCTTATCCACTAAGAGACCATAGCTCTTTAATAATCGTACATGGCAGAGAGGGGTGTGTGTGTGTATGTGTGCATATGTGTGTCTGTGTGTGCGCGGGTGTGAGACCGTCTATTGGTGCAAGTCGTTGAAATGTGATACATTATATCCATTTTCGTTTGCAATCTTCCTTCAACATTAATCAAGACTTTGTTTACATTATGGGGAATGTGCCCTGTGGTATTTTCGTTAATAAGAGACAACTAGAATGTGAAGCTGCACAGACATTACTATTAATAATTATTGACACATTCTCACTTTGACATTTTCTTTTCTTAAAATATGCTCTTAGCAGGATGCATTTCATTGATCCTGAATGTTACGAGAGAAATCGACAAGAAATGTTTGTTCATTTCTTTATTGCAATTAAAAATATTAAATTCTATATTACAGGAAATTAATCAGGGAAATTACCGCCTCTGTTTCATACTGATCTTCGTACCGAATCCTATGTACATTGTGTTGTGATTAAATATTTGGTCTAATCTTGCACTATTGTCGTACATTTACAATTGAACTTGCATTTTTGTGGGTTGTAATGGTTGTACAGGAATCCAAACAATTCTGCTTTTGAGTACAGCGAAATTACTCGCTTTTAAATTGCCTGTGCGCCGTTGAAGGCGATAAATATACAGAGTGGACTTGGAATTTTGACTAATGGAGTGCTGGCATGCAACGAGCAGGTCTGAAGGGACGGTGGTGTAAGCAACTGAAGGATCAATGCATGATTATAGTCTTCATTGTGTATGTGTACATAATGGCCGCGGCTAATGGACGACCAAGGGGGTAAACAGTCCCACGCCATCGAACCAGCATTGAGCGGGAATGGATTGGAGCCCGAAACTGTTATTTCTATAGTAGTGTATTGGAATATGGCCAGCCGTGCGTAGTGAAAACGACATTGAGGCCCAGCGCACCGCGCCAAATCATTTATGGATCGGGGCGGTCAATTCCGCGTTCGATATTCTTAGACCACCAGTGTGTGATGTATTATATTATATACAAGTATGCAGTAAATATTGCGGGTCTAAGTAACTCGGGTCAATTCGTATAGACAAGCTGGCGCCAAACATGTACAATCGCAGGCCGTGTGTAAAATCATTCGTACGTGTGTTAAGTCGTACCGTGTGTAAAGTCCTGCGTGAAATTACATGACAATGTCGGCCTGGCTAGCTAGCGGACTTTGAACACTGACGTCTGTCATATCTTATCGAACAGCCCAGAACTAGTTGAATGCCACAACCATAATGTGTCCAGTCCTAATTCATATTGGTTACGCTAACGTATGGAGCAAAGATAGGACTGATAGATACCTACAACTGACATGGAAAACTGAATGAAAATATTCAGAAAGTATAAATTAAAAGTGTAAACCTACTTGAATTTATCTTTAATATTTATGAGGATATATATGCTAAGGAAATTTTATAGTTGGTATTTTGGGGTGTGCCGGGGGTGGGTGGGGAAGGACTCAACTAGAAGTGGGGGTGGGGGGATTCAACTAGAAGTAGTTTGTGATCTTTGCAGTCATATTTACTGCAGTCAAAAGTCAGACATCCTTTTTATAGGTAGGATTATGTGACAGCTCTGCTGTGCATATGACAGGTTTCATGTCCCTTGTTCTCAAGTTTGTGTCATATCTCACAACCCACAACCGCTTCCTATGGTAACATGATCATTTTTACGATCGCGATAGTCACAACAAGTCGTCCCAAAATATCACTGAACTTGTACCAGATATATGTGTAATGTGTACGTGTTACGAGGGAAATTGTGTAGCTCACGATTCATACGACACCGTAGTGTTGTCCATTTTTCTGTGTTGTCCTTCTCCAATTACAATCGTTTCTATTTAGACAAATTCAATCGGTGTAGGATAGAGCAAGTTGAGAGTAAATAGAAGCCATAGTCAATATTTGTTAGGATTTCGTATGCATTTCACAAAGAAGGAATAGAATGTCAATTTCCATTTGGGACGTGAGAGAGGGACATGAGGAGGGACAAGGAGAGAGGGTTATGTGAGGTTTTATCTAGGTCAGTGCTTGTTGTTCAATGGCAAGAGGATGAGAGGCCAAATTCTGCTGTTCTAAGTGCTTTTCAGAAGATAGTAATGTGGCCCTTTGGGGCCCTAGGCAACTAAGTAAGGGCCTGTAGGATCCTACAAAATCTTGCCATAATCCTGGTCCACCCATGTACTTGGTTAATCCATACTGTGTGTGTTAACCATACACTACTGATGATCAACTCAGAGTCGGATATTCTAGTTTATGTTAGGTTAGGACATATCAAGTTGCCTACAGCATGGACAGTTAATGTACAGTAATTTCATCAAGATTCTTGTGGAATTCCTTTGTAATTTAATGAAAGCAGTTGATATTTGTCATGAGAATGTTCAAGTGTTATATTCACAATATTGTTAAAGGTTAATTGAGACTTGAAATAGGTAATAAATAGTCTGCAATGTTCAAAATTTGCTAGAAAGTTTAATTATTTAATGTTAATCGTAGGTGTCTCTGACATTTAGGTTTTATTATTTCAGAACAAGATATATAATATCGGCTTACTGTAACCGACACTTTATCAGTTCATGATATTCACAAGTAAAATATGGCGTAAATATTAATGTCTTTTAGTTTTATTAGGTTATTGAAACTCTTACTATTTGAAAGTGTGAAAATGTAATACATATGCCTAAAATAGTTATTTCTACCTCCTCCTGTCTAACAACTGTCGCATCGACTTTAAACTCCATATATTCACTCACTCACTGTCTAACTGTCTAACTAGGGCAATTTGATTTCACAGTGTTCAGCACATATAGGGAAATCTATGTGAATATTTATTGAGCTGAATGATCCAAAGAAAAATAGTAGCATATATGTCTTTCCCTAAAATCATCACAAATAGTGCAAGTACTGTATTTATGCATGGCATTGTGACATGTTAAATTTCCACGTTTTTATTGGGTTTTAGGGCCTCTTTCCTACCCTTGAACTTGACAGTTACTGTAAGACTAATATAGAATATTACTCTATTTTCAATATCGAATTGAAGTAAAGCATTAATTTATTCATTTCATTATTGAAAATAGACTAATAGTATTTCTAGTTAAAATACTTTTTGAAATATATGTATATATACATATAATAGTTTCACAGTTATGACATGATGGACATTATTACCATTAATATATTGCTATGATTCTATTTTTTCCTCATATGTTAATAAAACTGTCAAGATTTCTGTTTCAATCCCGACTTATTTATCGCAGATTTTTTTAGTACCTACAATTCTTTTCTTTATTTGTTTACAGTGCTACAAGTCCATTGTAGACAAGGTTGGTCTTCATTCGGGAAGAAAAAGACCAGTCGAATTTCTACTTGACAGGTCGTTGGGTCTGGTTGAAGAAAAGGAATACACATATTATCAGGTAAGCAAAGAGCGAACCTAATATACTGTTGTACAGTTATCTGCAAAGGGAACAAGACACCCTTTGGTTATTGCCCAAAGATGTATGAATGTTGATGAATGAAGCAGCCCAAACCAGAAATTCTCTATGACTGATTCAAAGGTTGACTTTTCGCGAATGAAAGGTCGATGGAGCGAGTTGCAGATTTTCATTTCACATGGTGTTATTGTGTGTTATTGTATGCAATTTTATTGTTTGTTGTTGTATGAGATTGTATGCGTTTGTATTGTACGTTATTGTGTGTTTTTCATTATGCGTGTCCGTGGTTTCATTTCTAACCAGCCTGAGTTCTCGCTTGGGGGATCAGTTTGCATGGTAAACATTGTTCTCTTGAGCTGCCCCCTATTTAAGTATATATTGGTAGATCAATAGTTCTCTTAGGCTGAGTGATATTGGTGGTAGTGGAAATGGAAGTGTACTTTATAGCTAGAGAAAAGTAGCATTGCCGTCATGAATTTAATTGTCCTTCCAGACGACTGTACTGTAATAGCCAGCCGTTCCCCAAACTACTACATTGCTATTTAAATAATAATTTAATTTTAGCTACGGTATTTAATACTATGACAAAAATTATGTTATTTATATATGTTTTGAAGTATATTAAATTGACAGAAGTTTTGTTTTCTATTGAATTATGTATCTATTTATAGGTTGTTTGTCATGGAAATGTCGACATTAAATTTTAATATTGTCTTTAACGATAACAAACAAGTGCTATCTGTAATGTGAAGCGAAAGTGGGTTTCAAGTGCTTTTTTATATTCCTGTATGTGTGTATGTTTGCCAAGTCGTCAGTCTTTGTAAATGTACACAATGTTATTGAGTCGATGATATGAATAGAGGTCATTTTCACTTGTGGTAGATAGTATGCTGCAGGTATGTATGTACCTACCTGTGCTGTTTTGTTCCAAAGAAATGCATTCATCCTGGTAACCAAACATTGAACGTGTTATGCCGCAGTTCCGTTCAGTAGTCTTTCAGTATAGTTCCATCGTCACGTTTGGGTGAAATATTCTCGCTGCGGCATAAAACGCTCATTCAATCATTCAATCATGCCCAGAGATTACAAAATGTTTTGAGTACAATTTTGTGCTCAATCTCAAATTTTATATGTGAACAATACTTTCGAGTTGAGCTTAATCTTACTCGAAAATGTTTCTAAATGATAAATCTCTGGGACTGTTCATGTTTGTCATTGAAATCGAGTCTGAAGCATTATAAAGTTTCACATAAATTAATATAAACATAAATCATTTCCCCTTTCCCCTTTATTAACATGCAGATGGTAAAATTAATTATATCTGCAGACATGTAAATTTACGCCTTGACCCCTCCAAGCTAACTAGTCATCATGGGATCTCTTTGTAGCTCCACCGCCATAAAGCTTTCCACTTGTGGACATTGTCCCATGCAGGCAGTAGTAACAATTGATGTTGTCAGAATTTGACCTGAAAATTGGTGCTGGCTCTGAAGATGTATAGAAAGACAAGAAGATGGGGGAGGGCAAGATGGAGGACGGCAAGATGGGGGGGGTAGGGGGGGCGACATTCCTTTACTCCTGCCTAGCGCCCTTTGACCCAAGGTCACATGTAGGTCATCAGCTTGACCACTGTGACAGGTCAGCCTCAGGCCAGTTTGGACAAAGGTCATCTGTCTGCCTGCCTGCCTGCTTACCTATCCAGGCAGGTGTCTTTGCAAAGCTCCACTGCTTTCCGTGACTTTCAGAATACATGGCCCACAACCGGTGCTGTTTGTTTGTCTTGGCGGAAAGTTTGCATCTGTGTAAAGAGTGTTTTCGCGTGTTTTGCTCTTGGAGGGTTCAGAGGACTACTTGTGGCTGCATTTTCACCTCTAAAAATTGATAACATGAATATTATCTTTTTTCCTGTCCCAGTAGGGCATGTAACAAGGTTATGTGTGGATTTTCGTTTTCGTAATCCAAATTCGATTACAGCAACACAATTTTACAGCATTCTCCTCTCTGTAACACATGCGTGTAATGTAATTTCCGCCTTATCATAGTTGGGTTTCTTACCAAAGAACCGGGACCGTTATGAAATTGCAAAGATAGGTTGCTTTTTCGATCCACGTGGAGGATATGTTATCTTGCGGACATGATACCTTGGCCACGTGTGTACGGAATACATCAGTTTGACATGGTTCATTCAAAGGTGCATGCTCCTCCAGCTGTTGTGTGTCATGACATTAGATTAATTACTTTGATAGGAATTAGATGACACTTTGAGCCGGATAGATGGGGCCCAGAGGCGTTAGCTATGGAGTGTATTATAATATGCTACTGAAACCCAATATCGGTCCCCGTGCTCAAACAGTACGACAGCGTGTTTTCATTCTCTGAGCCAATCTGTAATTATTGGAAGGCTGGATGCTTACGCATGTATCATTACACGTTTCCACGTCTATGGTCAATTTTCCAAGGACTGTGGATCCGAGAGATGTTCATCTCCGGAGCCAATCCAATAGGGGTCGGACCCAATACATAGGGGTCTTGTTTGAGATTACCTGGTGTACTTGGGCTAGCACTCAATTGCACTGGGAGCACGGATCAACTGGCTGACGGGATCAATATTTTAACATGGAATAGCTTTGCCAGCTTGTTTTTCATCAGGACCCAGTAGCATGGCAATGTCTGCCATAGGGAGCTAAGGATGGGGGAGCGGGAGGGAGAGGGGAGACTCCAGCTTGGGTCATGTTCCAACCACTGTCTATTTTCAGATCGGTGAAAGAAAAATAAGTATCCTAGCCCGTTATCTAGTTGTTCTGCTTCAAAGAAAATATCAATATACATCAAGGTTGTTGAATGGATTTGGGGGCTGGTGCATGGTCTCGCAGAAGCTCTGGGATATTTCACATACAATGTTCTGTCTGACAATATTCTGATGTGGCAACAGTAATGATCATCTATAACTGCTCACAGATTTACTTTCTTTCATGCACAATGTTTTTCTTGAATGGAAGCAGGTTGTTTATATTCATGCTCGACTTTGACCTTCAGAGTCTTGAAGGTTACGAAGATAATTTTTCAGAGATGTAAATGAAAATGGCTCCCAAATGTCATGTTGTATTAGCGTGTCTGTCAGCTGTTGGTTCCACTTCCAGTCAGTGGCTGGCTGGGAGAGTTGATTATAAATGCCAGTGGAAAACGTTCACAATAAGTCTGCTTTATTATTATCCTGGATATATATACTTCCACCTGTGTATTGTAATGAGTAATAACACCAGGTGTTTGTAGTCATAATTCTGTGTCTACATACGTGGGGAATGAAGCATGAACCGTGAACGTGTCGCCACATTTAACATGAATAATGCCAATGTTATTGTTTGGAATATTGGAATATTTCCTCATTTCATAATTAACTTCCCATGATTCATCTCATAATTTTTTAACAGCCGAAAAATAATAATAATCTCCCCACCCCATGCTGCATGCTCCCAGATGGGTTTGGGAATTGTAAAAAAAAAAGAAGTTTTTATTATTTGTTTAAACTTTTTAGGACCGTATTAGGTCATACCCACTCATTGAATTTCTCTCACATTAGCTTCACAAGACGAGAATCCCTTTGTGTTTTCACTTTCCCTGTGTCCTGCCATTTATCAAGTTGTCACTAAAAAGGATTTCTGATGAAGCAGCATTTTCCACAAAATTTAATTACTTCACTTAAAAGGCAAGTCCGATTCTCGCGAGACACAGTGGGGAACCTTAACGGCGATACAATGGCAATATCCATTGCAAATTTATTCTGGTGACACTGAGGCATGATGTGTTAAGCCTGTCTGCATGCATGGAGCAGGAATCATCTGCCGAGTAACCATTAGGGACGAAAATAATCACGCCAGAAGAAGATTATTTCGTGAAACAATTAGGAATATTATGGCTGCAGTGTGACATTTAACTACGATTAACTTTCCAATTAATGTGGGACTCGTACACCCAATATCCTTGTTTTTGTTTGATTGGTGTCTCAAAAGTCTCCAGATTATTATGAGATTATATCGATTAAATAAAATCTTGTCGAAAGGGAGATAGATCCTGTTTGTTTGCTAATTAAATTTCATTTGTAATCGTATTCAGCAGTTAAAACTAATAATTGTGTTTTTTTACCGTTGCTGAATCTTTTGAGTTTGGGTCAGATATTGTTATGTTGTTTTTATTATTTAACCCTCTCCCTGCTGCATAGTCACACCTCTTTAGGGCATTGCTGGTTGCCTTCAGCATGGAGAGGGTTAAAAGAGAAGAACATCAAAATGAAAACAATGTTTTTATAGTGGTCAATATGAAGAAAAGGAAATATAAACAAGGTTCTGAGTTTACAAAACATTTTGAGTATGATTTAGTTCAATAGTTTTGTTCTTTAATTCCAATATCAATTTTGTGCTTGATTATGAAATCATACTCAAAACGTTTATTAATCTCTAGGCGGCCTGGTTCATAATTTCTGTTCAAATTCTGGCTGTCTGCTGTGAAATCAAAGAATACCTTAATGTAGATAATGTCAGTAATTAACATGATTAACAGCTTAGCCTGGCTGGTATCAACATGATTAGGGAATATATACCTGTATTGGGCACAGCTGAGGCCTGCTAATCTTCCTGTTATGCCTGGCAGATAAGGACAAACACAATGAGATTTATGTTACAACATCGTAGTTTCCTTTATACGTGGTTTAATGTGGAGATAACATGACATAACGGCAGTGACACTGGTGGGATGTCGCCTGGTCATCAAAGTCACCGGTCATCTGGCGACTGGTGTCTTCTAGCTGATGTGTGAGCTGTGGATAGATGGTGGTAATTGGTTCAGAAATAGTTGAAGGAAAAGGCCAGAATGCTTCACAGTAAGTGCTGGCAGCTGAGCTCGTGATGTTTTCCTTTCCAATTTTCTCCGCAGTGTTTCTCGTAAGATTTAATAGCACAGGCCCACTTGTATCAGTCAGTTCTTTTCCCTCTTCATGAGAATGTTACATTTTGAAAATAAACAGCTTACATTTATTCAAGTTCAATGAAGTCGGAAACATGTTTATGGGTCGTAATTCTTTGGTTGGGGGGGGGGGGGGTCCGCTTTAATCAGTCTTTATTATTTATTTTATAATAAAGGGTAGGCCGTAGGCTGTTCTAGGCGGGTGTATTAAATAAAATAACAAAGGGAGGGCATTTAAAGTCATACATATTTCAGTCAGTCATTGTTGAGACGCACAGTGACACTTGTGTGTTTATGATGGGGCCAAGCATATTGTGTATGTGTGTCAGTCTGAGAGTTGTGGTATGATGTATTTACTGCTTCTGTAGACAGTGTTGAGCAACCGCTGCCACAATAACAACCTCTTGCTTGCTTATAAATATGTCTCAGATTGGTTTCAAGGTCATTGCGGTAAATGTACTATTATGTCCTAGATCCGGATTTATTTATCACTGACAATGTTTTTGTTTTTTTTTAAATACTTGGTGATAAACAAATTATATTTATTTGTGTTTTTCTAGACGTAAGATTTTCACTCACTCACTCACCAAAATTTCTAAGTCGCACAATATTTCGTTAGGTCCTGTTAAATCCTGTTAAATAATAAGTTTTTCTTGAAGTAAGCTGGATATCACAAGATTTGTTGACAGTCATTTTTTGTTTGTCGGTGGACAATAAAGATGTGCATTTGACAGCTCAACAAGGACTTGGCGGTTTTGAAAGAGTCCAGATTTAGGGTGTATATCCGCTGGAGCAGATCAGGTTTGCCTAGGCTTGTCTAGCATGTCTAGTGTTACAGGATACCAGGTCTGAAGTTTGAACTTGTCACATGATTACACTGTAGTGCACAAGGACAATGTTACTAAGGGGCTAGATGTTTGAGTCCGTTCTGGCCAGATATACAATTACGCGTATAGTGTTTCTGATAATGTAGGCTAATGGTCACGTTCTTACAAATTTGAATTTCACTCGCGATCTCGCCATTCTAAATTACACATGATAGAGGTTACGCACGATACACGGTAAATAACGTGCACGTGACTTTTCAATCGCAAGTACGCGTGATGTAATACCTGATGCAAGTTGCATTGTTTTGCATGTTAAAATGTTGATAAATGTTTCCAGGATTATCATTGATCACAATGTTAGTATTTCAATTTATTTAGGTTCATATGAATTCAGGTCACCATGAAAGCACACAATTGAAAGAGGAGTTTCTGTGAAGGCATATATGGCCCTGTCCTGTGAGACCCTTGTATGGTCTCTGACCCCTCATTTTGTCTCTCCATCCATGACCCCTCATTTTGGCTCTCCATTCCTTCTGCCTCAAACAAGCCACCATATTTGTTTAGGCTTTGAGTATTTAGGGAGCTGGCTTCAACAAAGCAGCTAGTGTTGGAATGCCAAGACCCTTATGGGGGGGGGGGGTGTCCACTCTGGGGGGGCTTCTGTCAGGTGTAGCTGAAAGGTCACCTGAGGGGCACCTAGGGAACCCATCCCAGACCACACACTGGGGACTTCTGTTCAGTAGAGAGGACATTCTTGTCAGGAGTACTATTCCTAAACATACCATCAGATGTAATACTTTGTTCTCGCACAGATTGGCATTATTCTTAATTTGTGTGTAAGTATCGTAAATATTTCCGTCTTATTTTATTTTTCACCTCCTATTATTGAATTCCTTCCTTGTAGTAAATTTGAGATCCCCCACGATGTGAAAAGGAAGCAAGAATGCAATTTTACATATTGAAATATGTGACACTGGTATATATATATACACAGCAAGTGGAAATGCGTCATTCAATGTAACTGTGAATGAGCTGGGAGGTCCAAGCTCACAGTAGCAGCATATGGGTGAAATATTCCCCCAGCGATGTAAAGTGTTAAATCAATCAATCAGTCTTGTCCACAGGCTGAATGGCATGGATGTACTAGTGCTCACATAATGTGAAGCGATTCAGATCCTGCTTTCAAAAGCATCCATGCCGGGTAATCCAGATTAAGAATGCTGCGGCCGGTACTGCTCCCCCATGAATAATGTATCCTGCCAGAATCACTTTTGATTGAAATTAGGTTTGCATCGACATTGTCTTAATTGCGTCGTCTAGACAGGGTTCAGTTGTGTCTATCTCAGCATTTTCATGAAAGAAGCGGGATTTGACTTAAATTGATAGTGCATGTGGGTTGTTTTGGGTCTATTTTGTATTTATTTATATTTTTTTGCGTGCTTTTTTTGTGTGGTCATAATGGTGTGATGTCAGCCAGACTAGAAGCACCATTGTGAGCCAGTGCTACTGACATACCAGGTATTTGTGCGAAAAGGCCCTTATTGCTGAACTGATTGGCGCCCAATTCTAAGGAAAGGTTTCAGTGCTTTACAATGGGTCTGAGCCAGCAATATTAGACGGCGTGTTCATTAATTAGTACATCGTTGGACTGAAAAGCCTGATACTTTCTTTTGTGTCACGGATAGCGGATTGTAAGGAAACAGGAATATATGAGATGGTGTATGTACATGTTTGAATTTCTGCCAGTAATTACCAAGGAGTGTGGCGTGAAATGTGCGAACACCTGAGTGTTACGTGTGTATACCCCATTTTTTTTTTCTCAGAATGTGATTGTGTGAACATTCATTTATTGATTTAGGTGGAATCTATATTTTCTTAAATATGCAGGCAACCAATCCCTCATTTTAAAATATTGTTAAATTATTTTATTGTTGATGACATTTGTCGGATGTAGAGTTAACGTTAATCCCCATTTGCTGGTTCTCTTACAGGAAGGTGAGGAGAGTAAACGCGACACAACATTGCAGTACGATGACGTCCAGAAGGCAGTCAAGAGCTGGGTAGACTACCAGGACGGGCAGCGCATACTTCTAACCACACCCACGGTTCTGGTCGGGTACCGCGTGGAGGTGTACAGAGCCGAGGGCACCACACAGTGGTACACAGCCGTCATACAGTCTTACAACCACACCACCAAGGTATGACTAGCTTCCGCCTTGTTTTTACTGTTGTTGTTTTTTATGTGAGCAACAGGACTCTGATACTGTCAAGAGGGATATCTGTGCAATAGTAAGCTTCGTCCTTATTTTACTATTATTTGTGTATGAGCAACAACAACTCCAAGGTATGACTAGCTTCCGCCTTGTTTTACTGTTGTTGTTTTTTTTGGGTTTTTTACGTGTGAGCAACAGGACTCTGATACTGTCAAGAGGGACAGGAATATATCTGTGCTACCGTGAGATCCGTCCCCGTATTTTACTATTATTTGTATATGAGCAACCAGGTCAGCTTCAGGCTTGTTTTACTGTTGTTGTTTTTTTTACGTGTGAGCAACAGGACTCTGATACTGTCAAGAGGGACAGGAATATATCTGTGCTACCGTGAGATTCGTCCCCGTATTTTACTATTGTTTGTGTGTGAACAACCAGACCCGTGAATTGTCAGTAATATCTCTGATATAGTATCCTCAAATGTCACAGCTCTCAAAACTGTTACTAGTGTTAGGGTTAATCTTGGAAATTATGGTGTTTTTTTTTGTTTGTTGTGAATTTGATTTTCTAGTGAAAATAAAATACGTAATAATATCAGACTGGTTTGAACTAACATGAAACTTTGTAAACATGGTTCATTGTTTCTTGACCAAGGATGCTTTGAGATCTCAGTGTGACATGAGATCGGTAAGACGACGAATGCACTAGAATCAGTAACGAGAGACTTGTGTGTAGCAATGCAGTCATGAGAGTATGTCCAGTATTTGTAGAAATGCCCGTAATCTGATGAGTGGTAGGTCTAAGTCTGGTTGCGCGGCGGTACTTGGCTGTTAATCTACTGGAATTACCCGGGTAATCTGACAGCAATAGCATTACCTCTGACTACCAGTCGACAGTTGGCATATATTTACACACAGACGCCTACTCAACCGCTAAGTGTTCCATAAGTACCGAATATTTCGCAATGTGGAACCGCAATCATTGTATTGGAAGAAAATACTATTTAAAAGAGATCGTTCATGATTTGGAATTGGTATTTCATGATGATTTCTCGTTTTGTTGAGATTTATGTTAGCAATTCATGACAGTATTGACACACACGCACGCACGCACATGCACATGCATACACACACCACCACACACACGCACACACATACCACAACACCACCACACACACTTGTCGCAAATGGGTGAAAGATTCCTGCAGCGACGTTAAATTCCATATTCACTCACTCACACACACACACACACACACACAACACAACAGTGATTTTATCGATTTTCCCCTACAGACATAATTTATATAAACATGTTTTCAAATGTTATAAATGTTCCACTATTGATCGTGAACTAAAACTGGCCTTGGGTGCTACAGTTATTCTTTGCCTGTGGCCTACAAAATATAAATGGTCTTGGGTGCAGTTGTTCTTAGCCTGTGGTCTACAATATGTAGTATAATGTTAATGAGTACATCAGTCCTGAAGCTTGCGGTCATCCACTAAATAGTGGCTGGTCCCGTCCAATCCAGAGACCACCCTGTGCCACCACTGACCGGTCTTGCTGTTAGAGGTCTGTAAGATGGATGCCCCCTGCCAACTGTAATGTTGCATGTCACACCATGTGAAGATACAAAGGATGCTTATCAATGTTTGAGATTCTGTATTGTAAAATTTGTCTCTGATTCCTGCATTTTCCCCCATTAAATATCCATTATTGTACGATATGATATGATGTGATGCATAAATATTTGTATCGCATAAAAATCCAGCATAGCGCTGCTCAGATGCGCTTTGTGTGACAGCGAGTAAACTGTCAGTAGGCAGATACAGAAACAGAAACAGTCCAGATCACAAAAGCCTTTTAGATATGTTTTAAATACCAGTTTATACCAGTGAGTCAGACACCAGATATTCTTTGTATAGCTGGATTGTTTGATATGTATATGCGAGACAACAAGAATAATATTTTAGTTTTTCAAGACACTGTATAGAAACATTGATCTGATCATCGTCACAGTTTGTTATTTACACGTCAATGTTGGACAATTTCCGACTGAGCTAGGTAGACCTCGTGAATAGGAATGTCTGAATGGTTTCACAGAACGGCAGACACCAGACAGACACAGATGGTGAAAGACGTGAAAGAGATATAGTCGGAGACGAATCCAGGCATTTTGGGGATTGGATTGGGGATTCGTTAACCCAAGAAACCAGACCTTGGTGCTCCTCCGTTATAGAAATACAAACATAGGCTTGAGAAGAGCACTGGGGGATGATACAACATTGGTTGGTGATGTGCTAGCTAGATCCCCCTGAAAAACTGGTACCCACATGTGCTACAGACTCTCTGAAATACTTATTGACCTCTTCCATGGCCCTTGACCTCTTCCGCAACCTCCTGGGAGAAAAGATGTCTGTTGCCACTGCAACTGATTACATCCTATCTTTGAAGCTTTGCATCTGATATCAGTAAGTAGGGTTTTATTTCTGCACACGCTATCTCCTTGTTAATACAGCAGTGAGTTCCTCCCCAACGTGGAAACGGCAAGTATGGTGCAGAGTTTGGAATATTACACAGAGGCCTTCCATGATTTTTTTTTAATGATTTAGATTAGGAAGACTGTTGTAAACACGTGTCAAACACATGTTGGTGAAGGAGGTTTGAGTGTGACAATCAGGAGGGAACCAGTTGAAATTCCCCAAGATTAACTCTGCCTCGTTAAATAAGAATTTGTGGAAGCACGGCCTTGGAACGGCCATTCACGTCATTGTGACTAATTGTGTTCGATTCAGTAACCTGTTGGTGTAACTCGAAACCGTGAACCTTTGTACATGGTATAATGGCTAATTGTAGAGTCCTTCATTATTCTGTCTTGGTCTGCTGTACTATGTAATGAGTGTGTTGGTGTTGAATTTCTAATATTACAAGCATGACTCATCTGCGTATATAATGTACTGACCTACATAAGAGCTATTGAAAACTTCCTAAAAGGCTTATCAGGATGTGTATTTCGGGCTTATGATATAGTAATTATGTGTATCAACAGGAAGGTGGGTATGTGATTGTATTTGCGAGCTCTTTCAAGGCCAGGAGATTTTGCTGCAAGTATGTTTTTTGTTTTGTTGTTTTCATCACTGAAGTTTTGTGGTATTATTATCATTATTATTATTATTATATATTATTATTACAAAATGTATCCCTTAAATTCTAAGCATTTGCTATTCTAATTGATTATTTTAAAATAAATTAATATCAATACGTTTTTTCAACAAGTACTTTCAACAGGTTTTCATATTATGAACAATGCATTATGTTATATGATATTATTTTGATTTTGCCAGTACATTGTCTCCTTATCCAGTTATCAATATTACTCCAGTATTCTGGAAATGTATGTAATTTGATCAAAGCGAGATTATATCTGTGCCTGGCAGGTATCGCCCTCAAAGCCTATTATCAGCGGTCCACGTGACCTTCACCGTGGCTTTTGTCATTATTGTTGGTAATATGACTGGTGTTATATGGCAGGCCAACTTACAACAGTGAGCAGTGGCCACTGCATATGATAATATGTATGATATGCCTATCGATAGCTGGCTAACTGGTCAATGTCCACTACATCATGTTATCAGCAGATACATTGTGTGTCTGTTTGTCATTCATTATCTTCTCAGATTCTGGATCCTTTGTTTTGTTCATTTGATGGTGTTGAACTAGGTGGGGTGAGGCTAAACATAAAAGCCTGGAGATAACTACTAATGATTGGTTTGCAGACTCTTCCCTAAGGAGCTACTCCAGTTCTGGTCAAGTAGGGCTAGGTGTGGCAGACAAGGAGCTCACCTCTCTCCTTCTCTTTTCTTTTCATAATCTGGATTTTTTCTTTTCTCTCCCTCTGCTTGCTTTTATGCATCAGCTTTCCCTTTTCTTTAGGATCTCCTAGGTGTTGTGACAGGTCGAATTGAAATGTCTCTTTTTCTGGTGTTCATTTGTTTACAAGGGCATGGATTTGGACGGCTTTGCCTGCTGAATATTGACATTCAGTTTTGTTGCTGATGTGATTCAGACAGGTGCCTAGTAGACTGGAGTAGCATGACCTGGGGGTCACCATGAAAGATCATTGAAATTGCTATAAGTTACCCTGAGCATACGGTAACTGATATAATACAGTCTCTCTCTTCCATGCGTTTAACAAACATTACATGTATTTCCTTTTCAAACCCGTAAATAGATGGGTGCTCTTTCCATGGGTAGTCATGCTTACTCAGGTTGTATTGGTGTCATACTTTGATGTTAAGCCTTGTTCCTCTTCAACGCATCTTGTAAACGGCTCATGATTGTGGGAATATTTTGAAAGATTGTCCTGGTTTTTATTATTATTATTTTTATTTTGTTATGTAGTTGCAAGCTTCACTGTAGATGCTTTTGTAATTGAACTCGAAGCTGCATGAATACATCCATTAATTTTATATGCGTAGACTGGAGTAAATGGGTTTGATAAGTGTTTTTCCTAGTTTCCACCATTACCATGGAAAATTCTCATCCACCTCAAATCACCCCCCCCACACCCCCTCATCTACCAGCCACACCCAGTATTCATTCCAGTATTATTATATTCTGTCTGTATATTGAAATCTTGATCAACAAGAGCTGCATATTGAAGATCTTTGTGAATAATGACATGATCGTGTTGCAACCTTTGCAGTTATTATGTTACTTGAAAAGCTGTTGACTCTGACGCAAGATTGCTCTGCAAGCTGTTGTGTTTTTACATATACGCATTTATTCTAGTTTAAAATCTGTTGTAGGTGCTAAATGTGAAAAGGGTAAAAGTACACAAGGGCTAGAGGCAAATAAACAGTGTTTGTCTATTTATAAGTTAACTATCTTTCCCACCTCGTCTAGCTGTTAGCAGATGGCATGGTAATTCTCGATTGAAAGGGGAATGCACAGCTCGATGATTGCACAGAAAATCTTGGCATTCTCTGATGCAAGTTCGTGACTTTTCCCCCCCCCGATGTAGGACAGGAAAGTGATGAGTATTTTATGTGTCCGATTGCCACGGAGTAAGTTTCTGACCCCAAGATTTTTGGCGATTGATCCCCCGGTGCCACTTTTCGAGGCAGGATCACGTCACTGCAAATATTGAATCGGACTGGAGCTTGCATCAGCAAAGTCCATGCTCCCCATGGTCGCCGTGTGGACCGAGGGTACACAATGTAAGGAGTGTGTGTGTGTAAATATTGCACCATGAACCCTCTGGCTGCTGAAGGGGGGAGGAAGTGTCGGCCTTGAAGGAGAGTCTGCCTCACAAACACGCCGACGTCACGCGGGGAACACCGCTTCTTGCCATTTCTCTGCCGCTTACATCACCATTGTTCAACACACGTGGTAGAATTTGTCCTGAAATCTTATACTTTTTTCCCCCAACAAATGTCTGGTAGAAATGTTCACGTCAAACCCAAACAGAAACCTGTCGGGGAAGACTTGACTTGCGTAAACATGTATGTTCGGTGTGGTAACGTTTTGATAAAATTGACTGCGGATGAAATATATTCTATGTCGTATTCGAATATGTTGTGATATATTTTCAAGACCATGGTTTGTTTAGGGTAATATCAATATCAAAAGACCAAATTACTAAGATTGACAATGGAATGGAATATTAGTCCTTTAACCCTCTCCATACTGGAAGCAACTGGCAATTGTTGCAGCAGGGAGATGGTTAAACAACTACAGTATTTGTTTCGCACATGGGTATGAAATGTAAAACAACAAATCACTCAATCACTCGAATATCAGTCTTATTAGTTTTTATATTCTGATACTAAAATTGTAATTAATACATTCAAGACCGTTGCTCATTGAGAGTAATGTAAAAAGATTATGGAAATTGATTTGAAATATACATGGTCAGTCAGGCACCTAATTTCAAACATGTTACTTCTACATGTTCATTAAAGATTGATAATAGTAGCAAGCCTTGATGTCCATATTCATATATGTGCGTCAAGGCTATTGACTTAGAGACAATGACTATTCATAATCACATTTCTCCCCTGCGGCAATAAATTTTGTTGTTTTCACCCTGACAATGCGACGTGTCACACAATGGGATGTGTCACATGGTGTGGAATACGTTTGGATGTATCTGGGTTAACCAGGTGGCCCCTTTCCTGGCAGATAAGCTGTTATCATGAACCTCATAGCTTATGCATACATCAACAGTACATTTGTTAATAAAACAATATGGCATTACAATCCTGTGTGGTATTGTGTTGATATAATATTAATACACTCGGAGATTAACTGATAAATCCTGATGAGAATTTGCAATGTTTTGCAATGTTTACATTTTATATGGTCTGTGGAAATTTGTTCTAATACAAATGTGGCATGTGCACATGATACATGCACGTTTAGTACAAGGTGAGTGACAAGTGAAAGAATCTTCAAAGTGGATCTACGCCTCAATTTATAAATAATAATAAAATAAATTATGTAGGTGAAATAATCTTGAAAGTGGATCTATTAAACCCCCAATTCGACCAACCAACGTGTTACATGTTACCAGTTAATTTTCGATGTTTGTAACAGTTTGGAATTCATTAGTGACTTGTAATTATTATTAACCAGGTTACGTGTTCATCTTCTTCGTAGTTTGTAATGGTTTGGAATCGGTTCGTGACTTGTGATTTTAATTAATATTGAAAGCATGTCTAAACCCCAATTCGACCTACCAACGATTTAATGCTTTACTTATTCGTTTTCATAGTTTGTAACAGTGTGGAATTCATTCGTGACTTGTGATTATTATTAACCGTGGAGGTACGTGATGTGTTTTCTATGATAGGAGTCCTGTTAATACTAGAAGGAAACAGGCTTTGCCTTTTGACCCATATGAATTATTCATAGCCATGGTCTTATCATTCAGACCTGTTTGCCATGTGTCAGATTCAGCTTAATGTCAACAGTCATACACCCATATATCAGGTCCTTGTTCAATGTTATGGGTCCTTAACAAGCCTTTGTGGTCCGTGGGTAGAAATATGGCAGTAAATGTTTATGTCTGGTGCTGACATTTGTTGAATGCAACAACGCTTGGCTCGGATTCCACCGACTTGAATAATACACTTTGTATAAGATATTGAAAATGCTAATACCAGTTTATAGATAAGACATACATACATTTAACACCGCATACAGGGAACTAATATTTACAGTAGCGAGATTGTCGGGTTGATTTGATTTACGAGCCGTTTATTTATCGTGTAGCTAGGACAGAATGACAAACGTGGAATGCAATCCATTATAATGTAACCGGTATTCAATAATGTCAAGTACACTTCGCTGAATTTGTAATCGATGATAATATTGCTGCAGTTTTGGTTGATCAATGTCATAGGAAATATATAACCAGTTTATTTTTGGTTCTTTTGTTTTGAATTCCAAATGAATGTGTGTGTAGTCTTGTTGCTACTAAGCCAAAACGACGGCTGTTTTCCAGCAGCAAGCAGCTAATGAACATGATTTGCCCATTTTTCTTTACTCGTTTCACATTTTTAGCCACCACTATGTGACAAGAGTGTATATTTCAAAATGGCTGTGTTCTGGCGAGTTCAATAGAAATACATTGTATTTTATGATATTTGGATTCTAATCTTTATCTGCCATTCTATCTTTTACGTACACAATTGGCACTTATATTGTATGCGATTACAAATGTGCAAAGAGCTATTTATTAAATATATATGTGCAGTATATTGCATGACATGTTCTTGTTTTGATAACTGTCCCGAGATTACTATGTATGAAGATCATCTGAATGATAAAGTATATAATTTCCTATGCTAAATGCCTGCTTTAAAGCATGGATTTATCCCATTCCACTTGACTTGCACACTGAGTGGCTAGCTGTGACGTCACAAAAATAGGCATGTTTCGCCAACAAAACAAACACGCCCAATTGACAATGTGTTGAAACACCCATGGGCTGTAGATAATATATGAAATATTATTATTTAATATGGGGAAGCATTCCACTGTGAATTTGCCCATTGAATTGTCCAGTGATTTGTCCACTGTTATAACAAGCCAAGCTGTCAGGAAGCCGTGTGTATAACTGATACGTTGCTTTGACAGCGTTACTTCTCAGATTACCATATCTACCTATGAAGCTTTTGTGTCTACACAAGAATATAATATAACGTGAGGCAATCTGAAAGTCCCTATTCACATGTCATCAGTGGTTTAACAAAAGCCGAGAAGAAAGTCATATCGGATAAGAAAGCCAGCCTTGTCAGTGTTGACTTTGCGGACAGGAAAGTGATATATGCATAACTGGAATAACTTTACAGCATGTAGTGGCTGAAATTACACACTATTCAGGACCTAATTTGGTCCGCTCGGTTTCAAGTGGTTACCGTGGTTTTATTACATTAGCGTCATACGTGCATAGGCTCGGGTTGATTTGCACAGAACAAAGACACGATTACCGCTAAATTAGTCACCTTCTTCGTCAAGGTCAGTGTCGTATACACCGACCATTATCAACTATTGTCCAGGAGGAATGATATAGCCCTGCGTTTGTAGCGTCACAGGGGCAATTAAGTCCAGTGGACAATGTAGTGATTGTGAGTTGTGCTGCATGGTCACATGTATAAGATAATACGGGGTTTTGTCGTGTGTGTGAAAGATTCCCGCAGCGACGTTAAACTCCATATTCACTCACTCATGTCTGTGATGACATTAGTGACGACATTGGCTGTGACATTAGCCAGGTCTGCACAGACATTAGCCAGGTCTGTGGTGGGTTTACTGGCAGGTGTGTTGTTGTCGTTGCTGTAGTTGTTGTTGTTGTTGTTTCAGACTTTGACTGTTACTGACGACACAGTTCTAGAGGAACACAATGAAGATCCTGGATGTATTCAGATGCACCTCATAGATGATGGGGGTAAGTCCTTGTAATTTATCGCGAACATACTTTATATTTCAATACTTACTTCTAAAAGAATCTAGGAAGTGACTCTTATAAACCCAAATTTAAAAAAAAATTAAATTAAAATCTAAAACACTTGATTAGTTAATAATGAACATCAAACATTGTTTACCCAACCTTAGCTTGTTTGTTCACAAATATGAGTAAAAGCAACAGTTTTTGCATGCAATGTGTTTACAGAATTATTGGAAAACACAATTTACATTTCCTTAATTATATTAGAGTAGTTTTCTTATTTTTGTCAATTACGGTTAACAATTTGTTGTAAATACAGTATATCCACAAAAAGGCATAATATTTCACAGAA
>JAUTBV010119166.1:0-13280 GCA_032361325.1 Lepetodrilus fucensis
TGCGAGGAATATCTTTGTTTTGTAATCTGTCAGTAAGCGTGTATTCATTAAGATTGAATGTCACAGCATTAGTAAGTACATACTTTTGTAACAAATAACTTTTCGTACATAATCAAGGCATATGTCATGCATGACACAGTGTATTTTGTGTGATAAAATAAATTTGAACATGGATGCTATAGTAAACATAAGAGGTGAACTGACATGTTGTTTGGATGTTTTCGTTCGAATTGTTATCGCGGTGAATACTCACTACGCATGCGCATAAATTCCGCTCCGACAACGAGGATAATATAAACGAAAACACACTAGACGGGTCAATTATATCAGATATAATGGGCCAAATTATAATTTATATAAATATTAGTATTAAACCCATTCTACGAGACAATTGGTGAATAAAGCACCATTTTAGGTTCATAAGCATCATGTCAAATTCATTTCTAGCTTGGAGCTTTCCCCTTCAGCATGGACTGGTTCCATGTCATATATGCGCACTTTTTTTTTATATATCAGACAGGTGACTAGTCTAGGGTGGCCTTTCGCTAAATATATCCATACAGGGACTTCTCGAATTTAAGCCCATGAGCTTAAAAACGAGATTGTGTTTTAAGCCCATGGGGTTAAATTCAGGTGAAATCTTTGTTCGGGGAAAGGGGCAAAATTAAACATTGAACTGAAACCTCTATCTAATGTTCTGTCAGAATGTGACTATCTAGACACTGACTCTTTATTTTATACTTTAACTTGATAATTAATTTAATTTTGTGTTAAAACGTTTAACTGCATTACACAACAAGAACTGCAGTTGTTTTTCTTACTGAAAATGCACTTAATGTCTTAAATGTCTTAAATTCAGATGACATCTTTGTTCGGGAAAGGGGTAAAATTCTAATTTAAGCCCTGGGCTTAACTTCGGGAAGTCCCAGTAATATAACTTCAATCGAGGTTGGTTGAAGCCATTAATTAACCAATCAGATATAGTTTTACATATTTATGTTGGAAATAACCGTGACATTGAAATTCAGTGTAATAAGGCTTTTACGTAGTATGGATATACGGATATTATACATTAAAGTAATATTAAATTAAGCCCATGTTTTAATGCTAGAGATAACCGACCTTCTAGCTTAGAACAACTTTACTAAAGTTAACACATGTTTCGGTATGTAGGCTACAATTCATAATGACTACTATGATAATATATGAAACATACGGATATTTGGTCTATACTACGAGACACAGTTTATGATAATATTGATTATAATTAGTATTTTGTAATTAAAGCTATATTACTGAATTGTTCTCTAGTGGAATGTAAATCGTAATATAACGATATAATGTATTTAGATTATAATCTATGGTTGTACATAAATTATATAGTGATCGATTTCAGAACAAGGACAACATACTTGTGTGTGGTTTACGTTACAGGTTCAGATTGTATTGTCATTGGATTAATTATAATACTCGTTACAATTTCTAATATTATTTCAGGAAATTACGTAAACTACCAAACAAAGTAAAACCAGGAGAATCCGAAACCACGGTCATACCGACAGAATCCGAAACCACGGTCATACCGACAGAATCCGAAACCACGGTCATACCGACAGAATCCTAAACTGACAGTGGCGCCTGAATCCATGGGCATACTTGATATCGTCATAATGTATGTTCTGGTCTGCAATGTTGCTTGCCAACCTATGTGATCATTTGTAATATGAATCATTGTATATGCTTGTTACATATTTATCTGGGCGCGTATTCTCGCAACTTTACAACTTCTTAGTCAGAAAAGATCTAGTTAAATGGACATAAGTAAAAAAAACAGGCAATTTCTTAGTACTTACGAACTTATTAGGATTTACGAAGTTGCGAGAAATAAGTAGGGTCCTGCAGAATGTGTCGTGGACTGATAACAAACAGGTGCCCGTTGCACGACGCTCTTGTAGGCCATTGTAACGTCAACGCTTTATATTGTGGCGGGAGCCCAGTTACAACTATTGTAGCACTACAAGAGCGTCGTGAAACGGGCACCTGAATACAACACTTACTTTTTATAATATCTGAAACTAGTTCTGTAAATGTGTACACGTTGCCATTAATTACGACGGTACTCTATACTACGTAATTTATGTTATACTGTGTAACCTGTATGTGATATTATATATAGTAGTAACGTGCATGTTATCATTTTATAACACAGCAGCTTGAGAAGTTATAGTAAGAAACAAATGTTCCTGTTTTATTGACTCCCGGTTGTGGCAAGTATTACCCCGTGACTTGCTTCACCGGAAGACGGAAGTGTGATAGTTTGTGCAGTGGCACGGATAAATGCGTTTATATTCGGTCAGATGGTCGGTTTGTCGGACTGCCCTGGATTCCTCACACGGGAATAGGTTCAGTTGACCTCTATGTAAAGTATAGTGGTATTTAAAGCTCAATGTTCAGATATAAACTATATAGGGCTACACAGAATATGCATACAGTACTGACTTTGTACTGTGTATTGGTGTGAGAGTTATGGGCGAGGATATATGTTGTTGGTAGATGCCATGGGTGAGGGTGGGGGTGTAAATAGGTAATTACGTAATTACTAGTTTTTATTTGGTGTGTGTGTGTGTGTGTGTGTGTGAGAGAGAGAGAGAGAGAGCGAGAGCGAAAGAGAGAGAGAGAAAGAGAGAGAGAGCGCGCGAGAGTGTGTGTGTGTGGTTTAAACATATTTATTTTTAAAAAGAACTGAAACTGGATTGGCAAACAAGCAAACTGCTTATTTTAATGCCGTTCCGTACATTACAAAATAGACATACATGTGTGTGTGTTTGGTGTGTATGCATGCGTGTGTGTGTGTGTGTGTGTGTGCGTGCGTTTGTGTGTGTGTGTGCGTTTGTGTGTGTGTGTGCGTGCGTGCGTGTGTGTGTGTGCGTGCGTGTGTGTGTGTGACAAATCAAACTGTACACAGTCGGCATTGCACCAAACAGTATCAGCATACTAGTAGTGTATGGGTATGTTTCCACTGAATAAACCTTTCCTGGTCCCAGGGAAAAACTATTACCTAACCATCGTCTCATCCATCCTGCCTATTTGCGGTATTAATATAACATACAGGCTTAAAATAAATGAGAAATCTGGATAAATAATGATATATAGGACGCATACTGTATTAATGAATGATACATGCAATACATGCTCAATGTTTCGGTCATTATCATCGTAGGCTATTTGCTCAATGTACGTGTATACATGCGGATATGTTAACTTTGATTGAGAAGGTGTATTGCCACATCATGTGAGTTTGCCTGGACCATCATCACAGCCGACGCCGGGCGTTGTCTGGAATGTTACGTTACTCAGAGAAACATTTGTTTGAACATTCTTGTGAGAATGTCTGATGAAAACGATAGCTTTTCTAATTAAAGCAAGTAAACACTTTAAAGTCGTTTACGTTCTCGCCACACATCCCGTAGGGTAGTCTCGTGTGCTCAGTACATATTCCTTGCGGCAACACATAATACGGATTACGGGGGATTTCCGGAGAAAAATGGGAGAAAATCCGTCGAAAAAGGACACCGGTCATTACCAGGAACCGAATATTGTAAGAGCTAAGCTAATGTGTCAATCTGTGACATATGTGTCATTGACGTTTGTACCGGGGACCAACGTCGTCTTCCAGTGACCTTGACCTCTACGTATACTGATCAATGTAATCTTCTTTTGATGAGATCTTTTCTGACAGAGGAAAGTTTGTTATTGAAAATTATGCCACATCGCCCCGAGATGAATGCCGTGATGCCAGACGCCCGCGTTTTAAGGTTAACATCATATTTCCTACCCAGCCATGTGGAAAGTCTATTTCATGTCTTCTCGAGCAAGTAAGGTGGATAATTATGTTCTAGTGAGGGAAGGTGGTAATCAGGAAATCTCAGGCGACATTTGAGTCGATCACATAACGAGCTGCCAGCATGCTGATGGACGCTGAGAGCATTCAGACGACGACCGATGACATGCAAGTACAGAAAAAAGCAAATTACCCTCAACTCCAAAAAGGATTATAATTACTTCTTGCTGTTTGACAAAACGACTTAATAGACGTATTGCCATTGGAGGGAAGTGTACATCTAAGTAACGTAACACTGAACATGGCTGCCAATCACTTCGTTCTAAAGTAGGCTACAATACTAGTAATTGGACGCAAACACATTTCATCACATTTTCCAGTAGCGTATAATAATTTTAATACAATATTATCTCAACAAGCACATATTGATCGGTGCACATCATTGTGACCTAGTTCTCTTGGGATGCACCGACTCTTGTCTATTTACACCGTGCAAATTGGTCCAAATAACCTAATTATGAACGCAAATTAGAGATCATGCCCTATTGAAATAGGTGTTAGTCCGTCAGCGGTCATTTAAAGGCTATTGTGCCCATAGCGCATTATCTTCATAAACAAAACAATATCCTGCCTGAAAAGCACCGTCATCGAGAAGCATTAGCGTCATCAAGGAAGCAGTTGGTAAGCATCACTGAGGGTGACTGTATTAAGTAGAGGATGATGATAACAAGAAAGGTCTGGCAGGACAGTAGCTGAGAAACTCAATCAGTGTTTCTAGGATAAAAGTTCGTGGTATAACGACGCATGCTAATGAGCAAGGGATATGGTTTTAGTATGACATTACTGTCGACACGTGCTGAAAACACTGTCGTTAGGTAAAGTAGAAAATGAAGTCGGGTTTGTTCATGGGATTACTATTAAGAACTATATTCAAGCAAAGCCATCTTGAATTAGCTAACGCGTTCTGACGGTAAATCGTTTCAAAATATCATAGTAAGGCTATGAATGGATGGATGCATTCATAAAATGTATTCAACAAATCTCAAAAGAATCATCAATGTTATATAATACTAGTAATCATGTGCATCAGTAAACAAGTTGTATCTCGCGCGGGATGTCAGAGAGTTGAAATGTGACGGCAAACAACGTTCCTAAAATAATACAAATGTTTGTTTTGGCATTTCACTAAGTTACTTGATGCACTCTAAACTAATCAGTGTCTTTCCCGCTAATACCACGTGTGATGCCAGAATTGATAGACACGATTCTACAGTGGATCAGCGCTGTGAAACGTCAGTCCGTGTTTGTGGTAAAAACGTGAACAATGTTTAGCCCTAAATGTGCACGATTGAAAACATCTGCTAAATGGCAAGCAATGCTGACGATGTATAGCAAAGTTGTTTATTTTCTTTTACTTTAAAAGTGGTCTGCAGCAACACTTAAATTTGTAGTTTGCCTGTAGAATTTCCGGGTGAGACTGCGTCCATAAGGTCATCGTTTAGTTTTTAAATTAACATGTATATATGTAGCGCTATGAGAATACATCAGTAGTTTATGGCGCGGTATAAATGGCCATTATTAATATTATTATTATCGTTATTAACCATCAGACCGTCACCATCTATCATGTATTGACTATCATATAATGACTATCATACAATATCCATCAATCATGCAATGACCATCATACAATGATTATCATACATTGATTAGTCATATATTTATATTAAGATATCATTATTAGTTATATATTGTTATCATGATATTATAGTGATATATATATAATTATCATATATACACAGTAATCATTACGAAAGTTTCTAAATATATTACTAATGTGCGATTTAACTGTTAAATGTAAGTTTAGGAACAATATTAACTATCTGGAACCAAACAGAGCATAAACAATATATTTTTAATCAATGCAAATTGCATTTTCCCATACTAAATTGATATTTATTATATTGCAACATCATCATCGTATACTTTACAACAATGAAACCAATATCAAGCTGTTTCATTACTATAAGACAAATATACATGTTATGTTGACCCCAAGATTCCATGGACAAGTATCTCGAATGGTGTTTATTAACTAGTTATATAACTTCGTTGTGTCTTTTAAACTCATTATTACGTACATTCATCAAACTCCAAGATTAACCTTATATTTTTTTGGTCGTTGAATGAGTGCTACAACAGGCACATTGGAATAACTTTGTATTAAATAAGTATACATGCGAATATATCTGACAGCGTGTATAGGCCTATAAAAAGGGAAAGAATACAGTCGCATCTCTTACCTCTTGGTCTGTGGAAGACGGACCTATGAAGTGTAGGTTACCTGCACCGCTGTATCACAAATCAAATTAGTTCAAGCTTTGTTTGAATTTATAATCTCACATAGATAAGGTGCTGTACTGCACGGGTCCATCGGTGCTGAGAGCCTGTGGTGTTAAGACGACTATCGCCTGCATACTGGCCGTGAGTCCAACACATGCCATTGTAGTCGAAGCCACGCTGTACGGTCACAACGCCACCGACAAACGGAGAAGTCTGCAGCTCGGGGTGAGGCGAATACTGGATGTGGCAAGTGTTACTAGGGCAGACTTGACAACAGGATGTAGGTGTACCGTCGCGTGCTTTGTACGTACAGGCCTTGGAACGACGATAATAATGGTAAACAGTCCCCGTAAACAAACGTCCTCAATCTGTCCTCCAGTATAAGTAATTTAACTAGTAAATAAATGTGCGTTGTTTAAGCTTCCTTTATATTTTTACATATGTTTTATAGATGTGCGTCTTTTAATCATTGGCAGAATATTCTTCTCGACACAAATATCGATACATAGAAACCTGCCTATGTGCCATTTGATGACACGGTGGGATGTAGCTGTGCATATATATATGTTGTAGAATGTGTACATATCCGGCCAGATCCTGGTAATTTCTATATTGTATGCAGCATATAAAGTGTTCATTTGGACAGATGTGCGAACGAATTAATACATGTGTAGCCAAGTACAACTACCGGAACACACACGACGACCACCGATGGAGACCGTTCAATGGGCCGATTGTATGTCACTTTAACAAGCGAATATATAAACAAGCACATGCAACATAATATTAATAATAATAATAATAATGTGCAGTTTTCTATAGCGCTAAATCCACGCTACAGCGTGCTCAAAACGCTGTACATTATTACCCCGGTCAATGGATCTGCGTGCACTCAATTCCTTCTCAACACCCTGGAGAGTATACAAGGTTATCCTTCACATGTCCATCTCATTCTCTGCTGGGTGAACATAGGCATGTTCGAATTAAGCCACTTGCCTAAGGTGACACCACAGCCAGTGATTCATTGTGGGGCAGGATCCAATCCTAGATATGATCAGATAGTATCGCTCACCATCCAAGCATCAGCTGCGTTCGTATACACGCATAGTCTTAAAGCGCATGTGTACATTATAGACAGACCGTCATTAGTTTCCTATTGCAATCTGTGTGTCTATAAACCTGCAAACAGTCGACTGGTGAAGCGCTTTCAGAACAACAACAACAACACATGTAAATTCCACTACCATTTGATACAAGCCACAGAGGTATTTCGACTAGAGCAGCTTTTACCCTTTATACCTTTCTGTAATTGTGTATTGCGGCGTATTGCGGCGTATTATCGTGTTCACTGTTGCTGCACGCTGTGTTGGAGATGAGCCGTTGGAGATAAAAGTTAAAGTTGCAGGTATTTGCCACCAGAAATTGTCTTTCAATTTGGTTGTTATTACTAGTATATCCCCATTACTAATTCCTCTGATCACGGAGTGTCGGGAGATCTTTAGTAGGTAAATAAATTAGTAGGTCTAGATTAATAGAAACAACCTCTAAAATATAGAGGAAAGCGGGCTGTATCAGAATCTGTAATAACCCCATTATGCTCCATGTAACTTATGCCAAAATTAGTTTCCACACCTCGTTTGAGTTCATCGTCATCAACAATTTATTAACTATTGTGCTAAGGTGAGATTTGGTCCTGAACATATAAGCTATGTGAGGACATAGTGATGAGAATTAGTCAACTTATGTTTAATATTCCAGTCGCAAACTCTCCTCTGCTTTGAATTAGAGTCAACTGATTGACGGGCATTTCCCAACTTAATGGCATGACAAGAGCATGTGTGTGTTCCTGTGAGGTCAGTCTGTGTCTCCGTCTACAAGACAATGGTGTTGTGGGAGTGGGCGTGGAGGTAGAGTCCAACCAGTCTATGACCGGTCACTACCAGACACATACCATTTCCTCGTCCGTGGCTGCATTATAGCTTTGATGACTACAATCCGAGGTTTTCAAAAACACTTGAAACCATGAGCTGATTAAATAGTATACACTGCCTGCCACATTCTCTCTTGTCCTAAATGTCATAACAGGGATCGAATGTCAGATGTCACCAGTGTGCTTTAAATCGGTATGCCAGTGTTCACTAGATCGCATCCTAGTAGAACAGCTGTAGTATGATCCTAGTAGAGCAGCTATATATGATCCTAGTAGAGCAGCTATATATGATCCTAGTAGAGCAGCTATCGTGGCATCCTATACTAGAACAGCTATTGTAGCATCCTAGTAGAGCAACTGTAGTATGATCTTATTAGAACAGCTATATAGGATCCTAGTAGATCGAACAGCTATTGCAGTATCCTAGTAGAACATCTACTGTGGCATCCTATAGTAAAGCAGATGCATCCCATTAGAGCAGATACTAGTATATAGGATCTTAGAGCAGCTATTGTGGAATTCTAGGAGAGCAACTGTTGTAGGATCCTATAGAGGAACTACAACAGCAGCACAGTGTAGAGCACATCACGGTTGAGCAGTAGTCAATGATCAGACTACCATACAACGATGATTTCCAAGAATACGGAACCTCTCGTATTACCGGAGCGGACCACATTTGGTAGATAGCCGCGAAGTCACGGAGTGCACGTAATCATGTTTGACATTTTTTTCATGTATCGTAAAGCGCACGTTTATCACATAGTGAAATATATTACCAATTATGTGACATGACAGGATGTCAAAGAGTATCATTTTATGCTAATTTGTATATTTTATTCAGTTCTAATTAGGATAAAGTCTCTTCATAAACATTGCAATGAATATCCATCTTACAAGTACGTAACAGTAAATCCATCCTGGTAATATTTATGTTCGTATGTCTTGTGCTGATACATGTTCTGTCTGTGTTTACGTGTTGCACATTTCAACTAATCTGGCTTTGACCGTTATATTATAATCTATCTGTCCAACAAAATCGAAAAGTATGTTTCTTATAACTGCAAGTACATGTAGCTATAATTGCCAATCAAGAAAACCATAAATATACACTATTTTGACACCGATACAAACTCCATGTACCACGGTATATATAAGTCTTTTACTGAATTTGTAAAAGCAATTATCTTTATTGCTAATACTAGCACTTACTTATTAGTGTCTAGTAAGCCAATGTTGGATGGACACTTAATACTATTTCTATGTAATCATTAATATGTACATTTCTGTATAATACACGTGCGAAACACTCTAATAATCTATAGTTTACCTTATACCTTAAATATCAGTTAGTCAGTCATTACAAGTAGATCTATATGAACACCAATCAACGTCAGTCAGTGAGTGACCTCTGTTTTTGACAGTGGACAGCAAAATGGAGCCATTGTAATTCATGTTTCCAATTTAATCTAATTGTGGCTGTCCCATACGGAAACAATATTTCCAGTTAAACGGAGAATATTTACATGTTGGCTTCCCACGGAAACAAAACATCCGGGCGGCAAGGTTATGGATAAATTGCCTGGAGCTTCCCAACGGTCTTTACAATAGTTTAACAATGATCTAGCTTTGTAATTTGAATTAAGATACATTTTCGGAAACTAAAATCCAGACTGTAATAAATTTCAATTGGCATTACTATCTTGACGAAATATAATAACAGTGTAATAAAAAATAAAAAATAATATAAATAGAAATAGAAACCTCGGATCCAGGTATATACAGATCCATTATAATAGAAGTGTAAGGTGTAAGTGAATGCTGAGGGACTAAATCAACAACCTATTAATAAAATTTGTGAAGATACATAATATATAGGTCAAACACAATTAAGCAGATTTCAGAATAGGATTCCCAACTTCCAATAACGCTCTCTCTTTCTCTCTCTCTCTCTCTCTCTCTCTCTAGATTTCGCAAATGTAAACGCTTATATATACAAGTATGCATAATCCATCATAATTTTCGGTTATATTCCGTGGGAAGACTCCATTGCACATCTGGTTTGCATCGATTTTCTGGCAGTGACATACCATTGTAATCATTGAATACTTTGTCTAGAACTTTCCATAATTCATCTAAGATTCACTATCCTGTTTGAATCCTATATTGAATCCTATAGTGAATCCTATAGTGACTATTTCGTCCCAAGCCCTCGGTGCATCTGGCTCCATATAGTAGGGACACCCAGACATGCAATGTAGATCATGTGGTGGGGACATTGCAGATATGTGTCTATAACCGCCAGGAACGTATTCTATTTGGACACTAATTAATACAGTAGTTACCACATATATACATTACTTACTTGAGTTTCTAATTCAATCTTCATTTATACTATATAGTACCTATACTGTTCAATACTGTTACTTCGCCACATGTTAAGATAAAATGTTAGTACTATAAATTGTTTTACTTGATTAAAACCTTTCATTCTCTCTCTCTCTCTCTCTCTCTCTCTCTCTCTCTTTCTTTCTCTACACTGCTCTATTGCTCTATTACCCCCTCTCTTTCTATTTCTCACCCCTCTCTCTCTTTGTCTGTCTGTCTCTCCATCTCTCTCGCATAAACGAGACTTGTACTGGTTCAACACTCTTAAATTACTGCAGAATGAATGAGCCAGTATATTGTTGGTCCATACATACGTTAGCGGTCTATAGCTGATGACATATCGTGTGAAAATGTTCCTGACAGTCGATAGGTCACTTGGCTCATAATAATATCATGTCAGCTCAGTCAATCATAAATCTCGTGGAATGCATACATACTATAGTGTATTATACCATTTAATGCACGTAACCATTCTTTACCAACACAGCGCGTGTGATCCTAATACTTTACTATAGTTGGAAATAAAGTACTAAAAGTACCAGAAAAGTACTCAAAGAAATGCATTGTAATACATTGGCAATTTCCAGTATAGATCTATATATGCAACTATATTTATAATATGGAAATCTAAATTGAAGTTCTCAGTGAAAATATTCGAATCGATTCCTATATAAAATGGCAATGATACTATGCCATACATAGCATAATTCTTTGTTTTTCCCATTTTTCAAAGCCCGTACATTTTAAAACTATCGCAGACTTAATTTGCAAGAAGTGAGTGTGAGAATGTGTGACTTACCGTTGTACTGCCAAAGTAGTATTCCTACATGATATTCAGGCTTGGACAGCTTTTCCTGACAGGGTCTCTTTCTTATTAACCCTCCATCAGACGCTGCCGTGGAGCCTTGTCTATAGCGTGTTTCAGAATACTGGCCGTGTCTCTCAAGAAAACTCCAAGCGCTCTTGAACATGAGCTGGAAGACCCTTCTAGAGTTGGAGTTTCGATTGAAACGTGCGAGGTGCGCGCGTTTATTTGTGCGTATGCGCGCGTGTCTGATGGGACTGAGCGATTTGGTTTTCCTTCTTAAATGTTTGTGTACTGGTGTCAAGATGGCTTTGCTCCTTCCGTTCTTTGCATAAATATGCCATCATTGCCACAGAATCACTGACTCTCTCGCGTCCTCAGATATCGTGCATGCTTAGCCAATCATTGTTAGACATGTCAATCTGGGTAATCTTCCAAGCGATGCATTTCATCAAGTTTTGACATATTCAAAGAGAGTTCGATACCACGTCTTGTCGAGCAGTCAATATGGATAAACAAATGAGGTATGCGTATCTGATTACTTTTACAGGTTGCAATATTAATATAATAAAATGACACATGTCTCGTAGGTTGAGGACAGCGCGAACACGACGAGAGGAATTTACTGATCTTCTCCAGTATGTTACAGTCCATTATCATTGTAGATATTATATTTATATCGGTATTGTTCACTGTCCATTAATCACATAATGTATTTCAGTAAATACATAATTATTGTATCAAGACAGAAAGTAAATACCTGTATATTAATTAACGTATATAGCCTATCAATAATTATAAAGACAATTCTAGTCATATTGTTCAGTCCCTATCACGCCATATATATAGTACTACTGCTATTGTTATTTTTATGGTTGAACAAATAAATGTTATACATTATGATAATGTGTATCAAACAAAGAACATAAATGTTCGGATAGTAATGAATTATTGTATAGTGTATCCCAGTTCTTTTCCGAGAAGAAAACTTAATCTGAATCTGGTGTGAAGCCGTCAAGAAACAATGGTAACTGCTGTAGATCTGTATCAAGACATCTAACATCATCATCAACAACAACAACAACAACAACAACAACAACAACAACAACAACAACAACAACAACGACAACAACAACAACAGAGTATTACTGCAACGCTAATTCAAAAAATATTTTTGGTGTATTGCGTTAGTATTTATATGTTGTATTTTAACTGCAAATATTTCTGAATAATAATATTGTAGCAGTTTTTGGTAACACGGCGCTGGCATGTATGGATGTACAGTTTAAAGCAACATGTCTACTAGTATGATGTAGTATCTGATAGTCGGATACTGGATATACAGGAGACACGGTAAAGATATCGCATCCTGAGCAACAATAACAGAACTGCACAGGTTGCATACACACGAGACCATGTGCTTATCAATGTATCATGTCTAGCAAGTTTCAAACACTTCCAAATATCATTATATTTCTAGCTAAATGATAATAACAATGATGGACATTTTTAGACACGTTCTAATCTGCGTAAGCAAGACCATCGTGTTCACAGATTAGACCACACCATTAATTCAATCACGACAGTATTAAGTATTTTCGGAACACAGGGTCCAAACCAGCATTGTTTTATCTAATTTGTAACTATTATAATCTGACAAAATAATTAGTTTTGTGGGCAGCATCACGTAGGATTTATTGAGCATTAACCTTTTATGAAGTGCCCGTATGACGTAAGTTGTAATGGGTCTGAATGAATATATTGTAACTTGTGATTTCAGCTGCTAAATATATCAATTTTAATTTTTCTGTAACGGCTAGTTAAATGAAACATTGAATGTCTTTTAAATATGGTAATCCTCAGAATAGATTTATTTCTCATTACCGGTATCAGGTAGAATTCTCAGAACTCGTGAAATGAGAATTCCATCCTATACCATCATTAGAGTATACAGTATATGCAGTATACGTTATCAG
>JAUTBV010119177.1:0-13277 GCA_032361325.1 Lepetodrilus fucensis
GGGGCTACATCGAGGTTGACCCCAGCAGCTACGAATCATCCATCCCCGGCCTCTACGCCGCCGGTGACGTTGCCGCCGACGGACCTTCCTCCATTGTGGAGGCAGCCAAGGACGGCAAGGCCCTAGCCGCTGGCATCATCGCCAAATACGCCACCAAAGACGATGGCTCCGATACTGAGATCACCGATGAGAGCGGCCCCAAGCCCATCGACCTACACGAGATGGTGTTGAAGCGGTCACGCCGTGAATACCGAACACCCATCAGCTACATCGGACTTTCCGAACGCGATGGGTTCAAGGAGACGGTGCTTAACTACACCACCGAGGAAGCTCAGGCCGAAGCCAAGCGTTGCCTGGACTGTGACGATATTTGCAGCCTGTGTGTTGGCGTCTGCCCCAACATGGCACTCATGACCTATGAGATGGCACCGGTTAGCCTGGACCTACCGGTCCTGACTCAAACCAACGGGACCATCAGCGCCACGGGAACGTCACCCTTTACTGCCACTCAGGGTTTGCAGATCGCGGTCCTCACAGACTTCTGCAACGAGTGCGGTAACTGTGTCACCGTCTGCCCCACCTCGGGAACCCCCTATCAGGACAAGCCCCGCCTCTATCTGGACCGCCCCGATTTCGAGGCCGAATCGGACAATGCCTTCATGATGTTGGGCGACTCGACCATTGAGAGCCGGGTCGGCGGGGAAACCCTCCGGCTCCAGGTTGGCGACCAGGCCATCTTCACCACCTCATCATTGCGGGCCGTTCTGGACGCCGACAACTTTGCCCTGGTCGAGGCCACCTCAAAGAGTGGCAGCGCCACTGATCTGTCGCTAGAACCGGCAGCCATCATGCTCACGGTGCTCCGTGGCGTCGAAGGATCCATGCCTCATGTCCCGATCATGGCCGACGAAGGAACCATGGTTGGCCACCCCGGCTACTCCGAGGACTAGGCCCACAGTCACATATATCTGGACTAGCCAGACTTCATCTGTCGGCTCGATTGACCGCCCTTCCCACCGCCGGATGGGGGAGGCGGACGACGAAGCGCGCCCCATCTCCATAGGAGGGGTCAATCTCAATCGTGCCACCGTGGTTTTGCACAATCTCACGGCTGATCGCCAAACCCAGCCCGCTTCCTCCTGCGTCACGATCGCGCGCTTCATCTAGCCTGGTAAAGCGTCCGAAAACGGCCTCGGCATCCCGAGCGGAGATGCCGGGACCATCATCAGAAATAGCCAAGCGAATGGTTCTCTGCTCTTCGTGTAACTCAAAGCAGATGGAGCCCGTGGCGTGGCGGCTGGCATTGTCGGCGAGGTTTCTGATTACGCGGCGTAGCTGGCTCGGATCACCGATCACTTGAGCGGCCGAAACCTCGTCGAGATTAATGGCAAGATCCGTTACACGGCGAAGGTTAGATACCTCATCCAAAACAAGGTCGTCCAGATCCACGGCCAACATGACCGGGTCGGCAGGCCTCTGATCGGAGCGGGCAAGAACCAGGAGGTCATCGACCAGATCCTGCATACGGATCGTCTCCTGCAGCATGGCCAACTCGCTCTCGGCCCGCTCGGGTGCCTCCGGGTGATGGATGTTGACCTCCAACTGTCCACGAATGCCGGCTAGCGGGCTTCGGAGTTCGTGAGCGGCATCAGAAACGAACTGGTTCTGGCCTCGGGCGGAATCGTCAAGGCGGTCCAGCATCTCGTTCATGGTGGTGGCCAACGAAGCAAGTTCGATCGATTCGCTCGGGACGGGAACTCTTCGGTCCAACTCATTGCCCCGGATGTTGGTGACCTCTTCTCGAATGGCCTCGACCGGCTTAAGGGCTCGACCAAGGACCTGCCAAAGCAGGAGCCCGACCAGGGCAGACAATAGGGGGATACCAACAATCAAACTCACCGCTTGAACGCGCAGTGATCGGTCGACGTCGGCGAGCGAGTAACCAGCGACCAAGATACGATCGCTAGCGATCTCAATGGCGACCACGCGATAGCGGTCGTCTTCTCCTTCCACCGTCTCAATTTCTGTGCCCTCATGGGATGGCTCACGAAGTACATTGGCGGCATCGACGAGGGCATCCTCACCAGCAAGGTTTCCACTGGCGGCCAGAACCTCGCTCTGACCATTCAAGAGTTGAATTGAGCGATTGGAGTTTGCTACCCGATTGGCGAGGCTCTCTGCCTGCTGGAATCCAGGGCCGCGGCGATCGGGTCTGCCGAGAGACAGGTCCAGCTCATGGGATACTTCCGTAACAGATTCTTGAAGCGACGTGTCAACGGCGTTGACGAGTTGTCGCTGTTGAAAGGCGAGCATGGAAAGGGCGGCGAGGCTCATCAGAACCAGGGTGACCAGGGAAGCCAGGAGGGTCACGCGGGTCCGTAGGTGCCGCGGACCGGGCCAGTATCTCACGCGTCGGTCTCCAATCGATAGCCAACCCCCCGGACCGTGGAAATTGTCCGGGCTCCGAAAGGCTCATCGATCTTCTTGCGAATCCGTCCGACATACACCTCGACAATATTGGGATCACCCTCAAAGCCGTAGTCCCAGACATTGTCGAGGATCTCGGCCTTGGTTGCGACGCTCCCGGCCCGACGCATCAAGAATCCGAGAACAGCCATCTCACGGGCCGTGAGAGCGATTGGGCTCTCCCCTCGCCAACAGCGGTGAGCGAGTGGATCAATGCGCAAGTCACCCGACTGGAGAACACCCTCGGGGTTGTTCTGGCCGCGGCGTAATAGTGCTCGGATCCGAGCAGTAAGTACCACGAAAGAGAACGGCTTGGTGAGATAGTCATCGGCGCCCGTGTCGAGGCCTTCCGCTTCGTCATACTCGCCATCCTTAGCGGTCAGCATCAAGACGGGCACCCACGCACCGAAGTCACGGAGTTCTCGGCACACCTGGTATCCGTTTTTCTTAGGCAACATGATGTCGAGAATGACCAGGTCATAACTGCCTTCCTTCGCCATCCAAAGACCATCTTCACCGTTGGCGGCAAGATCAACATCAAACCCTTCTGCTCGTAAACCACGTCGCAGAGCCGAAGCCACCGTTCGCTCGTCTTCCACTACCAGAATTCGCATAGACATCACTTTGACGATCCTGCCTGAATAACAGCTGAAGAGATGCTGACAATCTGTTCAGGTCGTCAGAATAGGGTCAGTCTGAATCCGCAAGCTGTTATCCATGATCGACCCGCAGAATCGCCCGATGGCGGGCAAGCGCCAGCCAGGAAAGCTTCCGACCAGGACCACCAACAGATCTGGCCTACGGCCTGATCACCTGGGCAATGACCAGGCGGCCCGTATCACCAGACTCCAGACTGGTCGAAGCGGAAAGCCGCGCGGCGAGAAGGGCAAGGGTAGGAGAGCCAGCCGTCGTTCGCATCCGGCGAAGGTGGCCCGGGCAACCGCACTCCTGGCCAGCATCACGGCTACCGGTGGGATCGGGGCCGCGATGGCCTATGCCGATGGAGACGCCGAGACCGAGGTCGCCGCGACGGCTCTGGCGCCGGTTCCCATGGGCTCATTGACGTCGGCGCTTGAGGTCGAGACCGCAGCCATCGATGACCCATTGCCCAAAAGGAGCTATGGCGATGGCAGCTGGCTTGGCACAGCGGAGCCAACCAGATGGGGAGATGTCCAAGTCCAGGCCACGACCGACAACGGCCAACTTGTCGACATCACCGTGATACAGATCCCCAACGATCGCCGAAGCGCATCAATCAACAACGCTGCCGCACCCATCCTCAAAGCCCAGGCAATTGCCATCCAAGGAGCGGACCTTGACATAGTTTCGGGAGCCACCTACACCAGCCAGAACTACGCCGCCTCGCTCCAGGCAGCCCTGGACCAAGCGGCCGGAGCCAGCAGCGGAACTGCTGATCCGAGAGACGCTGGGGAGGTACCCGCTCAGGGAAGTACCTCTGAAGGCCTCGCTCTTCAATCATGAACGACATGTCCTGGTACCTGGCGCGCTCCTCCGGAATTGTTGCAACCATCCTGATCGTTGCTGCGCTGATTTCTGGTCTCTTCTTTTCGGCGCGCGCTACCGGCGAGCGAAGAAGACCGAATTGGTGGCTTGATCTTCATAACTATCTCGGTGGACTCGCCTTTGTCTTTACGGTTATCCATGTCTTCGTCTCCTATCGAGACGAGGTGGCCGACATCGGTTTGCTGGAGGTCTTCATACCCATGACGGCCAAAGGATGGGAATGGGGGATCACCTGGGGTGTGATCGCCATGTACATCTTTGCGGCCGTCGTCTTCACCTCATGGCCAAAGAAGCGGCTGACCCGCAAATATTGGCTAATTGTTCATCTGATTTCCATTCCCGGAACTCTGATGGCGACTGCTCACGCCTGGATGGTTGGGTCCAGTAGGAATGGCCTCTGGTTCCAGATCCTGTTGTCCCTACTCGCTGGTCTTGCCGTTTACCCGGCCATCCTTCGCCTGGCCTCGGTCATGACAAAACGAAAGAGGAAGCAAGCTGTTCATACTCCGGTTGTGTCGCCGTGAATACACCCGATAACAGCATTCGAGCGGTGGAAGAACACATGGGTACCATCATCAGTCTCCAGGTTCATGACACCGCCAACAAGGTGGTGGACCGATTCTTCAATCGAATCCGTGAGTTGGAAGCATTGCTTAGTCGCTTTCGGCCCGACTCCCAGGTTTCCCTGATCGCCGATGGATTGCTGAGGCAAGCAGACTCTGACCCCGCGGTACTGGAGGTACTGAGTCGCTGCAGTGATCTGCGCTATCGCACCGAAGGCTGCTTCGAATATGAGCCTCAACGGCAAAGCAGCGACCCGGCCGATCCCATTCTCGACCCAAATGCTGTGGCGAAAGGTTGGATCGTGAACGAGGCAGCAGCAGTCCTCAAGGATGCTGGAGTGAGGGAGTTCTTCATCAATGCCGGAGGAGATGTGTTGGCTTCTCGCCCTCGGCTAGAACAGCCATGGCGGGTCGGCGTCCAGCATCCGGATGACCCGGGCGCAGTTATCGCCATCTTTGGAGTTTCTCACGGTGCTGTGGCTACGTCGGGTGCCTACGAACGCGGACAACACATCCGATCTGCTCAAAGCTCGCGGCTAAAATCCGTCACGGTGGTGGGTCCTGATCTGGCCGAAGCCGATGGCTTGGCCACCGCCGTTCTCGCGTCCGGACAGCCACTCCCGGGCTGGTGGAACAAGATCGACCACGCCTACGGACTATTGACCATGTCCGCTGCGGACCATCTCCGCTGGGACCCTCCAACCCTTACCTCCAACAACCAAGAAGGACCGACCAGCTCCATCTCTCTGATCTCCCAGATCAGTGAACCGATAACTCTCCTCTCTTCTTGACCTAGACCAGAAGATCACTCAGGGAACGGGCCAGAAACTGACCGTGCCCTCGACGACCCGAATACTGTCGATTCTCCAGCACCACCGAACCTCGCGACAGGACCGTCCGTACCTGTCCCTGAACCGTCATTCCCTCCCAGATCGAGAAATCGATGTTCATGTGGTGGCTGTCGACCCCAAGGGTGTGCTCAACGTTGGGGTCATAGATCACCACATCGGCATCAGAACCGGGAGCCAGCACCCCTTTCTTGGGGTACATGCCAAAGAGGCGGGCCGGGGTCGTTGAGCAGGTATCAACCCAGCGGGCCAGGCTGATCTCACCGGCGACCACACCCTGATAGATCAGATCCATACGATGCTCAAGTGCTCCCAGGCCGTTTGGTGTTGTCCGGAAATCGTCAGCTCCCAGCTTCTTCGCGGCGTCGCAGAAGGGGCAGTGATCGGTCGACACTACCGCTAGGTCGTTGATTCGCAGACCCTTCCAGAGATGCTCGTGAGTGGATGCGGGCCGCAGAGGGGGCGAGCAGATGTGGCGCAATCCCGCCTGCCCGGTCTGGTCCAGATGCTCCTCGAAGGAGAGGAACAGGTACTGGGGGCAGGTTTCGGCGAAGACGTTCTGGCCAGCGTCTCGGGCCCAGGCCACCTGCTGTAGGGCCTCCACCGAGGTCAGGTGAACAATATAGAGGGGCGCTTCGGCCACGTCGGCCAACGCACCGGCGCGGTGAACGGCTTCGGCTTCCAGGCGGGCCGGCCGTGTTCGTCCATGCCAGGCTGGGTCGGTGTCGCCTCGCTTCACCGCCTGGTCTCGCAAGACGTCAATAGCGATGCCGTTCTCGGCGTGCATCATCGACAAGCCACCAAGCTGGCCAGCTTGTTGCATGGCCTGAAGAAGCTGACCATCATCAGAGTAGTAGGCACCGGGGTAGGCCATGAAGAACTTGAAGCTGGTGATCCCGTCCTCCACTACACCTTTCATGGCCTGGAGGGACTGCTCGTTTATGTCACCCATGGAGAGGTGGAAGCCATAGTCGATGGCGCATTGACCCTGGGCTTCGGCCTTGCGTTCTTCGATCACCTGTTGAACCTTGGTGCCCTGCATCTGTCCAACAAAGTCGATAATGCTGGTGGTGCCGCCCCAGACAGCAGCGGCAGTTCCGCTGGAGAAGGAGTCGCTGGAGGTGGCATCGGGGCCCATAGGGAGCTGAAGGTGAGTATGCACGTCGACCCCGCCCGGTATGACGTAGCAGCCGGTGGCATCAATCACCTTGGCCGAGGACTGGGCCGCTGAGTGGGCCATCTCAGAGTTCGGGTCAACGATGGCGGAAATGGTCTCACCATCAACGATGAGGTCGGCCGGGCTGGCTCCGGAGGAGGAGACGATCTGGCCTCCCTTGATCAGAATGCTCATGTCTGGACGACCTTTCAGGCTTGGTAGCGGGCGAGGCGGCGGGCCACAGTTTGTAGCATTTTCCAGCCCAGTCCGGGCACGGTGTTGAGGGCCTCTTGGAGAGAGGCTTGATCCAGCGCCATGAGTTCCATGGGGGTCGCCGCCTTGACCGATGCTCTTCGGGGCTCCCCCAAGATGACACCGAGTTCACCCACCACTTCACCCCGCTCCAGAGTGGCTACCCTCTCGCCGTGGTGCCAGACCTCGGCGGAGCCTGCCAGGATGATGTAGAGATTGCTAGAAGGCGACCCCTCAGCGAGGAGAACCTGTCCGGCCTCCAATTGTTCGACTCTGCAGGCTCGGGCCAAACCAGCGACATCCCTCTTGCTGCAACCAGCAAATAGGGACACCTTCAGTAGCTCCTCGGCATGCTTGTGGTAAGTCATCTTTGACTCTCCTTTGACCTTCAGGCGGGTAACAAACCAACACTACTGGCCCCTGGAGGTAGCTGCCTGAGGCTTAGGACTCCAGCGGGTGAATTGGCCGCGAAGTTCGGCTTTCGCTGAATCCGAGTACCTGCGCCACGGCACGACGTGCCTACTCGCTAGTTCCCTGGTTCCCCTGTTAGCAATCAGAGTTCCCCGGGGGCAGCGAAACTCAAATCCCGAAACCAGTGCTCCTTTGGGTATCGAAACCCCGGCAAGTTCGAGGTCCTGGGTGGCCTGTCGTGTCACGGTGCCGACCGGACAGTTGACACGCAGTACCTCCTCGACGAGGCGTCCCATCTTCTGGGGTTCAGCCTCCACCCTGGCCCGCCCGCGCCAGTACCGGGGCCAGGGCCTCGCTCAGCTCAGCCTTGGTTCGATCCCCGATTGCTCTCAGTTTGGGATCATCCCCGAAGTTGGAGATATCGGCGACCAGACCGACGCACCAATCCCACATCTGATCGAAACCGTATTGATCCAGACCGAGAACCCGGGCCAAGGCTCCCGCTGCTGGCGACTGGGCGTAGCGGTCAATGAGATCAAAGGTGATATCCCCGGACTCGGTAATCCCATCCAGGATTCCATCAGCCATCTCTCGGAGCTCGCCCTTGGCGAATTCACCGCTTCGCCCTCCAGCCTTGAAGGATGGCAACATGATCGATCGAATCCGGTCCAGATAGGGATCGGAGTAGCTCGCGGCCCCTTGACCACTAGCCTTACAGCGTCAACCTGCTGGCCGTGTAATCACGTCCAGCAACTGTCCCAACGGGACAGATATCACAAAGAACGTGCCTTGAAGGTAATACATGTCATCTGATTCATCTAACTCCGCCCCATCATCGTCGGAGGAGCGCCCGCTTCGCTTGGCTTATCTCTCCTATCGGTCAAAGCCAACGGTTGGGGGACAAGGCATCTATACCCGACATCTCACCAAGGCTTTGGTTGATCTTGGTCACAGTGTGGAGGTGTTCTCCGGCCAGCCCTATCCGGTGCTTGACGAGCGAATCAGCCTGACCAAACTGCCTAGCCTGGACATCTTCAACGACCAGTATCCCGGTCGCTTCCCCGCCTACTGGGAGATCAAGTCCAAGGCCGACATTCTTGAGCTGGCTACCTTCTCCACCGGCCAATTCCCCGAGCCGCTTGCGTTCAGCTATCGGGCACTGAAGGTACTCAAAGAGCGGGCGGGCGAGTTTGACCTGGTTCATGACAATCAGTGTCTTGGCTATGGCATCTTGGGGGTCGACAAGCTGATCCCCACCCTGGTCACCTTGCACCACCCGATCACCGTTGACCGGCGCCTCGAAATGGAGGCGGCGCCGAGCTGGCGCAAGCGGCTCAGTATCGGGCGCTGGTATGGCTTCGTGAAGATGCAGGGTCGAGTGGCCCAGCGCATGCCTCGCATCCTGGTGGTGTCCGATAACTCCATCCAAGACATCCACACCGACATGGGAGTTGATCTGGATCAAATGCGCTTAGTGCACGTTGGCGTTGACCCCGACCTGTTCAAGCCCATGCCCGAGATCACCCGTATCCCGGGACGCCTGATCACCACCGCCAGCGCCGACGTGGAATTGAAAGGCCTTCGGTTTTTGCTCGAAGCCATGGCCAAGCTACGAACCGAACGAGACATCACCCTCACCGTGATTGGACGGGCCAAACCCGGTGGTACGTCAGCCAAACTAATCGACAAACTAGGTCTGGCCGATCACATTACCTTTGTCACCGGTGTGCCCGATGAACGCATCGTCGAGCTCTACGCCGAGTCCGAAGTGGCTGTTGTCCCTTCCCTCTATGAAGGGTTCTCCCTACCAGCGGTTGAGGCCATGGGTTCGGCTACACCCCTGGTTGCCTCCGATGGCGGCGCTCTTCCCGAGGTCACTGGCATTGACGGCGAGACCGTCTTGCGTTGCAAGGCTGGCGATTCTGAGGATCTTGTTCGTGCGCTCACCATTGCTCTGGACGATCCCGAACTGCGGGCCAGGATGGGTGCGGCAGGCCGTGAGCGGGTAAGTGAGCTTTACACTTGGCGCCAGACGGCCATCAATACCGTCAAGCAGTACCGCGAGGTGATCGCCCTGCGGGAGGCAAAGCTTCGCCACCAGGAGGCAGGCGAACACGACCATCAGGACGGCTGCTCGTGCTAACCGTTGACTACGCCAAGCTCGAACTTGAACCCGGGATGCTGGTACTGGACCTGGGTGCTGGCTTTGGTCGCCATGCCTTTGAGACCGCCCGACGGGGGGCTTCGGTGGTAGCCGCCGACCTGGCATACGACGAGATGAAGAGCACCAAGGACACCTTCGCCGCCATGTATTTGGACGGAGAGTTGCCGGTTGGCATCATCACCGTCACGGTCCAGGCCAACGGTCTGTCCCTTCCGTTTCCTGACCACACCTTCGATCGGATCATCGCCTCGGAAATCTTGGAGCACGTTCCCGATGACCAAGGAGTCATGGCCGAACTGTTCCGCGTTCTCAAGCCCGGCGGACGACTGGCGGCAACGGTTCCCGCAGCCTTCCCCGAACAGGTTTGTTGGTGGTTGAGCGACGACTATCACGCGCCCGCAGCCGTTGGGGGCCATGTCCGGATCTATGGCCAGCCCGAACTTCGGACCAAGCTAGCCTCGGTCGGGTTTGAACCGGGTGAGAGCCATCGAGCCCATGCCCTCCATAGCCCGTATTGGTGGCTGAAGTGCGCCGTCGGGATTGACAACGACCAGAACCCCATGGTCAAGACCTATCTGAAGATGCTCACGTGGGATATCGTCGAGGCCCCGGCACTTACTCGTACCGCCGAGCGAATTCTCAACCCGATGTTGGGTAAATCCCGCGTGACCTATGCCGACCGGCCTGCCACCGCCAATGGTTCGGGCCGACCGACTCGCCCGACCACGATTCCCACCTTCATTGCCGACAACATGGTTGGCGCCGACGGCGCTACCGAGACGAGCGACACGAAAAGCGGCAACGGCGCGGGTAGAGAGAACCGGTGAAGATCCCTTCGGTCCCCGGAGTCCTTAGTGCCGATGAGGTTCGCCTATCGGCGGAGACCATCGCCGAGTGGCAGCTTCCATCGGGCATGATTCCCTGGTTCCCGGGCGGTCACGCCGACCCTTGGAACCACATCGAAGCCGCCATAGCACTGACTACCTGTGGATTTGTCGAGGAGGCCGAGCGGGCCTACCAGTGGCTCTATGACCTACAACGCCCGGATGGCAGCTGGCACAACTACTATCTGGCCAACGGCATCGAAGACGCCAAGCTCGACGTGAACTGCATCGCCTACATCGCTGCCGGGGTATGGCATCACTTCTTGGCCACCGGCGACCACGGCTTCCTGGAGGCCTATTGGGACGTGGTCAGTCGAGCCATGGAGTTTGTGCTCGATATGCAAACCAAGCGGGGTGAGGTGATCTGGGCTCGACACTCCAACGGTCGCCCTTGGAGTTACGCCTTGTTGACGGGCTCGTCCTCCATCTGTCACAGCTTGCAGTGCGCCGCCGACATCGCCGCCGAGCTTGGCTATGAACGCCCACATTGGATTGAGGGACGAGACCGGTTGGTCAATGTCATCGCCAACCATCCCGAGGCTTTTGAGCCCAAGGAACGCTGGGCCATGGACTGGTACTACCCGGTGATGACCGGTGCCGTCGTCGGCGATGATGCCCGCAAACACATGCTAAATGGTTGGGAAACCTTCGCTATGGAGGACAAGGGGATCCGCTGTGTGTCGGATCGACCGTGGGTGACGGCGGCGGAGACCTGCGAATGTGCGATTGCCCATCTGGCCGCCGATGAGCCAGCGACTGCCCTCACACTCTTCAGCTGGGCTCAGGCCCTGCGAGATCAAGACGGCCGCTATTACACGGGCCTGGTATTCCCTGAGTTGGTGCACTTCCCCGACAACGAGCGAAGTACCTACACCGCCGCTGCGGTCATCTTGGCTGCCGATGCCCTCGATGGCTCCAACCCAACCTCGGACCTGTTCACGGCCCACTGAGCACTGGGGTCAGCCGCAGCCGCCGCCTCCACCACCGGTAGCCGCAACCGTGGCTGCTTCGCTGGGAAGCTGGATGGTCCCCGGAATCGAAAGGTAGGAGGGGATCTCCTCGGTGCTTCCCGACATCCAATCCCGTACCAGAACCTGGTATTCCGACACGCTCGGCACCGGGGTAGAAACCTCAGTTTCACTCACCCCAACCACCCAGCTGGGCCACGACGACTCACCCGAAAGTACGGTCTGTTGCCAGGCCTCGGATCCACCTTCCAACAACATGGCGTTCAGACCCTGAAGTCGCAAGTCTGCCACCAGGTCGCTACCGGCCGGTGAGTCCGCCTGATCAACAACGACCAATGGCTTGTTCTTGTCGGCCTCGATGAGAACTCCGTCCAACAATTCAACCGCAGCGTCGCGAACCTCGGCAGCAGACCCAGCGGCAACCGTGAGCGTTCCGCGGATGGGAACGTCGGCCCGTTCCGATTCGCTACGTAAGTCGAGCACGTGGGCATTTGGTGGAGCTTCCTCCACTTCTCGATGAGCATCCAAAATGATCCACCCCGCCAGGCTGAGAGCGTCAATTGTTTCCACCGGACTCTCATCGACGGCCACCACGGCGGGGAGCTCGGACCCGATGGCCAATACCTCATCCTCACTCGAGCCAATCTGTAACAGACCAAGGAATACCACCAGGGTGGCTACCAGGCCGATGCTCAGCTTCTCGGGCCAACCCGGAGCTGGCCGCACTACCGCCGGTCGCTTCTCCGCCGACTTCAGCTGGGCCGACGTCCGCATCCCCATGCGCTGCTCCAGGATGTAGACAAAGCGGAAGGTTAAGAGCACCCCGATGGTGAGACCGATAGCCCAGATCCAGCCCGGGGCATCCCCGTTGAGGGTCTGTACCGCCGCATCCTTGGGTAGATAGAAGTTCTGGAACCAAGAGCCGGCTTCGGCATTGTCGAACAGCAAGGCGAAACCGTAGATCCCGAACACGATGCCGAACAGGAAGACCACGGCATCCAAACGTCCGCGAACCGCCGATACCACGGCCGTACCGGGGCAGAAGCCCCCGAAGTAGAAGCCAACCCCGAACAGGATCCCACCAAAGAACATGGGCCAAAGGTAGGTGGTGTTGATCTCCAGCAGCTCAAACTCCAACAGTCCGACCGCTGAGAGGATCTGGGCTCCGATCATGGCCGTGATCAGGGCAGTGAACATGACCCGATAGACCTGCCAGTCCCGCATGACGAACACCGCAGTCAACATTTTGGCCGACCCGAACCCGGATCGCTCCAGGAAGAACCCAAAGCCAATACCCATGAGTCCGGCCAGCAGCAGGTAGGTGAGGGGAGAACTGCCGTTAAGCGGCACGTAAGGAAAAGTGGCACCCACAATCGAGGTACTGGACCATGCTGTTGCCAACACTGAGGAACTCATCGCCACACCTTCTTGAAAGTAAACGCCGCACCGAATCCGCCGATGAACACCGCCGCCAGAAAGGTCCACGATCCGAGCGACAACACTGCTGCACCCGAAAGATGGTGAGAGGTACAACCCCGAGTAATCCGAGTTGCAAACCCAACCACCATGCCACCCACTAGTGCCAACCCGAGTCTGGTTGGTCGTGAGATCATGCTGCCTCGGTCGATCCCAAAATCGATCCTGCGAGCCATTAGTGCCGAGACAAAGCCACCGATGGCAATACCCCCAACGGTCCAGGTCAGCCAATAGTCCCAGAACCCTCTTTCCAGGACCGGGCCCCAATAGTTGTTGTCGGCCACGTGGTCAGGTGCCACCTGGGCCAGGCTGTAGGCGCCGGCTCGGGAGAAGAATCCCGAAGACCCCGGGCCATGACCAAGCACCAAGAAACCAGCCAGGACCACTAGGCCCAAGCCGATACCGGCCACGTAGGGATTCCCTAATTTTTGAGGCTCGGCGTTGTGGGCCCGCAGAACCTGTCGCTTAACAAAACCGAAGACATTGCGAGGCAGTGCGTAGCGTTCCGCCTCCAATAGGGGCTCTCCCTCTTCGCTGTGCGCCTCAAACCATTCGGCGTGATGGT
>JAUTBV010119188.1:0-13276 GCA_032361325.1 Lepetodrilus fucensis
ATTTGCTTCCCCTGTAGCTATGGGGTGCCAGAATAGATAGCAAAATAGTAAACGGGGCATCTTATAGCTACAGATCTACAGCTAGTGAAGTCATATAGGTACGAAGTTGTGGTGTCATAATGGGTAGTGATGACATCACAGTGGTAAAACAGTTATTTTGAATTACTGTGACATCATAGTAACAGTGACATCACATTGGATAGTGGTAGCATCATAATAGTAAAGCAATCAATGTTAAAAATTATATCAATAGGATATTTCATGTGTCTAGTGAACTTGTATGTATTTCTAATTTGCACTACTCCTTTTCCATGTCATTCAATGAGAGATACACCCATTTTATTAAACACATGAAATATCCTCTAGTTGGGCATCAAGTTTCCTCTATCCTTCCTTGCTCACCATAAAATACCTTTCATATGATTATACCCATATAAAAAGTCCATTATGGTCTGCAGGGAAGACTAGAAAGATTTCGAGCTAGTCAGACAGACCGACCTTGAATTTAGGCTGAACTCAGAAGTTGCATAGAACATACAATTGTTTTATGTTGGTTTGGGGGTTAGTTACTAGTAATTTAGGATGTCATAAGTCAGAAACTGCATGATGACACTCTGTCGTTATTGTGCAATGTTTTTATCACCATTTTAAAAATACCACTTTTGGGGCATCATCATTATTTTAAAAAATGGAGGTGGGTGAAATAATGAAACAATGGAAACTGAGAATGAACATACTCAGCGAATAAATAACAGTTTATATATGTGATACTGATAGTATCGCAGCGATAGATGTAGTATTACCAGTATTTCATCTAATTATTGTTCTGACATTTTAGGCCGAAAAAGCTATGACCATCATATTGACCATAGGGATGGAAAGTAATGGCGGGAGCCTCATTGTGAAACTGACTTCTGGGTACAGTTAATAACATTTGTCACTTGGATACGTTATTTTTGCTGATCTTATGTCACTACAGCCATAGAATAGTGCCAAATGTTTGGATACAGCCACAATTCTAGTCCTATATGAACATCAATTTTATTCCTAATTGTGATAAAACTTAATCCCAATTACAAAAAGAAATAATTTCTTATTGTTGTTTTGAGTTTGTCTTTCTACACGATCTCTATACACACAGGTGATATTGGACCTGATGCAGGAGAGGGACTTCTACCAGTCACAGTCGGAGGGCACCCCACTTCCCATCACCCCCAACGTGTCGCCAGAGAAGCACCACCTCGCCATGGAACTAGCCGAGAACAAGGCCAAGCTTCGTCGTACCAGGCAGGAACTGTAAGTAGAGTTGCGGTCAGTGGTAGCCATGTGGTAGCTGTGTGGTAGCATATGCAGCCAAATTTAATTAAATCCCCCACCTCGCACCTCCCACCTCCCTTCGGAGATTGTGGCTATGAATCATATGGAGTTGTCACCCTTTGTGTTGGATACTGTTCCCACCTCGGCTGTGTGAAGTATAACAGTGAATGAATTGTTTATTAATGTGTCACACATGTAGTTGCATATTAAAATTGCATAAGTAAAACATATATAAAATGGACATGCAAGGCCAAAGAGACACCAGTTATTGTAGGCTTTCCTCCTATCATTAGCAGATTTCAAGAGTAAATCTCAAACCACCCGACATCAGGCCCTCACTACTGCTGACACTTCTCATTCATACCACATAGCCCTACACACCATTTGTGTAAACATACAAATAGCACTAGTGGAGATAACAAAATAATGAATATGAATATTATGGTTTTTTTTATGTACAGTATATCAATATTTTATTGGATTTGCCAAACTAAAACATTATAGTTATATTATTGGGTTTATGGGCATAGGTATGTTAACAAAGTAATATTCAAGTCTTTGGCGTAGACTCGTACATACAAAGACGAAATGTTGTCATGCACTCACATGATGGTTAAAATAGTTTGAGAAAGTTTTTAATTTATTAATATTGGTAGCCAGTGTTAGAAATTATGAAAATAATAGGGCTGGGGGGTGGGGGGTCATTCTCCATAGGCCCAATGTTAATGGTGGTCAAATCTGTGATTTATATGGTCCCACAGATACCTTTAGCATTGCAGATTTTCAAATGACTCCCAGGACACCCTTTAAATTCGAACACTCTTGGTAGCCAACATGTGCTATAGATTCCTATACACTTTCATCCCCGTGGAAATTCTCAGGTAGGTTCAGCAACCAGCATGTTTTCACCTATGTCCTGGTCCCACCCATTGTTCCTGCCCGGAACCCAGTCCACCCTCGGGGCAATTGACCCCCACCCCTATACAAACAAGAAGTGGTAATTGAAGTCTGTATCGGCCATTAAGAAACTACCCAGGGGTTAGCGGGTCAGAGGTCGTGTGAGGATATAGCTGTGTGGGGATTAGCCACATAGAGACTGTGGAGGGTTATGGCGGGAATGGTGCTTATTTTATAGTTGAAGGGGATAACTAGCTACTCCTGTCATGGATAGTTAAACTCTGGTTGAGCGTAGAAGCTGTAATAGTTTATGGTTTAGAGGACTGTCTGGATTTTGGAGTAACACTGAAAGTCTAAGAAATATTAAGCAATTTTATAGTTGCCAGTTTTTCAGGTATGGGTGAAAAATTACCGTTGTGACGTAAAACAATAATTCTTTCACTATAGTTGCCAGTTGATGATTATTGAAATTTTAAACAATATTTAAATCTTTTTCAAAGTATAATTTAATTAATAAATTATAACTATATAAATACAGTAGCAAATTAATGAATGATGCCTGATAAGAAATATTATTTTAAGGTTATCTGATATTTTCAACATACAATAATGTAAATAATTTGCAATTATTTTTTAAATTCCTATGAGGTATTTCAGTACAAACAACTGAAATATAGAACAAATATATGAGGTATATAGAACTAACATGATTTGATAGTCCTAATGATGACTGCCTGCTTTATTCTGGGATTAGTACTTCACACCCCACAACAAATTCTCCCACCTCCGCAACACTTCACAATAACACCTCCACAACACTCCACAACAATCCACATCTCCCACTGACCTGTACTGAGAGTGTGGCTGTAGATATAGAGGAGGGGCTACCGTGGCCCCTCACAGATGGTCAAGTGGGGTCTGGCTAAAAGGAACCCCTTTGTCCCGGTCAGCATCTGCTGGACACTATTTCAAGAAGCCCCCCACACACTTGTAGTGACCTTCTGGCTGCATGTCGATACGTCCAGTTGGAATTCAAATTATGACTATCCAGAACACGAAGGTCTTTCTAGTATTAGAGGGCTGCAGACCTTTAATGACAGGCCTATGGAGTTAAAACTGACCGATTCAAATGGACAGTTGGTATTTGTGCTGGTCAGCAGAGGAAGGCTATTATTTACTTTCCTTCTGTCATCTGGATATTAAGGACTGTTGTGGTCAAGGATTATCCACCAGTTGTGTCCAGAGAATTTGAAGCCCACATTTACATTGTGTATGAAGTTATTTCTTGGATACGAATAATGTGTGTCGTGTGTGACTACTACTGGATCATGGTTGATCACTGTGTGCTGTGAGCATGCTTTTAAAGTATGGATACTAGCTCTATGTATATGGACCATCATCATGTTCTTCAAGGAATCTAGAAAGCGACTCTATACCCAATTTTAAAAAAAAGTATCAAACAATCATCATCATCATCATCATTGTCATCTGTAACTGATGCCAGTGGACTTTCAAAAGGAGCACTACTACTACAATTCATTCAAACTCATCTGACATGACATTTGTTTTGGTCACAGTGTGACTGACCCAGACTAACATTGCCCTAGCCATGCTACAACATGGGGGAGGTGTATGTGAGTGAGAGGGTGGGCATGTGGGGTGTGTGGTGGGCCCGAGTGGTCCGGCTGGGGGTCACTCTCTATGGGATACTCTGCTGGTTGCTACTGGACAGGTAACTTTAGGCTTTCCTCCCTCATCCAGTGTATCTAGTTCCTTCATGATTCCTTTCAAGTGTCCCTCCAGCTTCACCAAATATGTTTTGTCACTTTAGGCTTCCCTCCCTCATCCAATATATATATATATATACTAGTATTTCCTTTAAGATTTCTTTCAGGTGTCACACCATCTTCACCAAATATGTTTTGTCACTTCAGGCTTCCCTCCCTTATCCAATGTATCTAGTTGCTTCATGATTCCTTACAGGTTTCCCTCTGTCCACCACTTCAGGCTTCCCTCCCTCATCCAATGTATCTAGTCCATTCATGATTCCTTTCAGGTTTTCTTCCTTCCTCCCCAAATATTGTAACTTCAAGCTTTCCTCCCTCATCCAATGTATCTAGTCCTTTAATGATTCCTTTCAGGTTTCCCTCACCTTTCTAATATGTCATCACTTCAGGCTACCCTCCCTCATCCAATGTATCTAGTCCATTCATGATTCCTTTCTGGTTTTCTTCCTTCCTCCCTAACTATGTTTTGTTACTTCAGGCTTCCCTCCCTCATTCAATGTATCTAGTCTCTTCAGCATTACATTTACTCAATCTAAGTCCCCAGTCTTTTCTCCGTACTCACGCAGTCTGTGTTTCTTGCAGTGAAGACAAACAAGAACAGCTCTCCGATGTACGGGATGAAATGGAAGAAGTTAAAGCCGGGATGTCGAAGCTAAGATCAGAGGTATGATATAATAATAATAATAATAAATAATAATAATAATAATAATAATAATAATAATAATAATTAATAAATAATAAATAATAAATAATAAATAATAATAATAATAGGCCACTTATAATACGCCAAATCCACCCCCTAAGGCATGCTCTAAGTGCCACCTTATTATCCCCGGTCAGTGGATCGGTGTACATTTAGTGTTCCATCTCCCTGGGGAGTATACAACCCAAGCTGCCATTTCCAGTGCTACAAGGTTATCAATCACATTTCCATCTCATCCTTCCAGGTACCCATTCTCTGCTGGGTCAACAGTAGAGAATGTGGTGGCATGACATGTATGTGATGTTTTTATTACTGACATCCACACTGTATTGAAAATACATGCATACTATTTGTGTTCATAGCTCAACATACAGAAGCATATAGCTATAGTTTTGTGAATGTGGATTTGTCGGTACTGACAGTAAACCTGCTATGTTAACATTTTGTTTAAACAATCAAATAGCTACACACCCGAGTATCATTTCATGAGGCTCTCTTATTTGCTACGAGACCATAGTAAATGTAAAGTGATCTTTTATGCATGGGGATTGTGCAAATTACGAGAGTGCTATCATATGGTAATGAGGGCATGCTACACTTATGATATGGTCCCAGGGATGTACTCAGAGCATGGTCTGAAAGTTGATAAGAGAGCTTCGAGAAATGATACCCTGACTTGCATTAAAATTCTGCTTTGTAATCCGTGTACATTCATGTTAGATGATCGGTGCTCTAGCAGCAAATATCTTATCAGATGTCAAGATTTTCGTACAGAGCCAAACCAGTTTACAGTAAAATCAGACTTGACAAAGTTAACAATTATGGAAATTTGTATAAATTGTCAAAAACTAATGACCAGCGAAAGTTATTTAGGTTGGACTGCCGCATTTATTGAACTCAGGATTTTTTGCCACTGAGTGATTGACATTTGTTGTCAAATTACACTCAATGTAATTCTCACATTTCCCTTGTGCAGTATTATGTTACAATGTTTTGTTTTGCTTTTCAATCTGATTTCTTTTCATGGTACTTTTCTCTCAAGCTTTTTCCCTTCTCAGTAATGTTTGTTCCAAGTTCTGACATGTATTGTGAGATTCCATTTACTGTATCCCGCCCAACAACATTTCTCATATTTACTGCAGTTTTATAGCAACGTAGAGGTTTATATTCATTCCATGTGTTTTGTTTTTTCTTCTTCATGATCATAATGTGAGATGGAGAAAGAAAGGGGTAAAAAATACTATATAGATCAATTTATTCACTGAAATTACATCTGGATCTTGAAAGGAATTTTGCCCGTGAGAGTGAGAGCAGGTATTTCTATTGGGATTATTTACGCCCGGGCGTTAAGCATGTAAGTAGGATGGTTTCATCATCAGACAAATTTCAGCGCAAACACCTGCTGTCTCTGTGAGTGAAAATAACATAAAATAGAAATTCCTGATCTCGGCCTGGTACTCTTCACATTGTAAATCACTAACGCCTTGCTCATAATGCCAGGCTAATAATAATACTACGACGTATCCGATGTCTTATGAATGAATTACTCGATGTTCCGGCTGAGCAACCTCCCACATGCTTGTTAAGTTGTTATTCAAGACCCATGACCTGAGGTCGTGTGTGGCGAAGGAGGAAAAACGCGTGGTAGTGGTGGTGGTGGTTGTGGTGGATATACAGATTTTCCTAACAGAAAGGTTTTTATGATTTATTTTCCTCGTGAGGGGACTGTGGGGCGTCGACTGTGTTCTTGAGGGACTGGTGAGAGAAATAGTGTGAAATACCAAGGAATTAAATATCTGGTTTGTTTCTTTCAGAATTTGGGTCTCACCCAGGATGCTCGGGCTACCAGGGCTCTGAGGGACGAACTGGATATTGTTAAAGAAAAGGTATGTATGCAAAGGATTTTAAAATCATCTTTAGAAGAAAATTTTCAAGATTGTCTTATTATAATTAAATCATTTAAATTATAAATTTGGAAAATGTTGACATGCCGAAGAACAGATTTAGTTTGTCGTAAATCTCCTTTGTAAATGCCACATTTAATGTGCAAAATGTTGGTGTTTTTTTTAAATGTTTAGAAGATTTTCAAGATTGTCTTACTATAATTAAATTTTTTAATGGAAAATGTTGACATGATGCAGAATAGATTTAGTTTACGTCATAAATCTTCTATGCCATGTTAAAAGTGCAAAACTTTATTTAGGAGGTAATCACCTATTGAACATTTCAAGATTTGTCTTCCTATAATTAAAAACGGAAAATGCTGTCATGATGCAGAATAGATTTAATTTGTCCTAAATCTCCTCCATAAATGCCATGTTGAAAGTTCAAAATCTGTATGTAGTTCACAAGGATTTTACAATTTTATGGAAGATTTATGAGACAGATGCTGTTGAGTGATGGATAGATGGATTGTTTCTATATGGCTGTGTGACATGGTGGGATAAAATATTTTATTAAGGAAAGTTAGTTGAAGATACAGAGGGCCTATTCTCGAAACGTACTTACAAACTTCTTAGCCTAAGAACAGTTCGTAGCCATACTATAAGAATCGCTAAGATTGTCTTATGATCAGAAAAATGTTTTGAGAACAGGGCTACAGGCTACCTTTTGCATTTTCAAATTTTTCTGTAAAACTCTTAATTCCAATAGTGATATTAGGTATTGTTATAGATAAACAATAACAATGTTAGATATCGCAATCAGTCAGGTGTTTGCATCAGTCATGGAAACTTTACACTTATTGCTATCTTTCATCTGTGTGATAATGGTTATCTTCACTCACATAGGGGAGAATGGCAAGATATTTCTTAATCAATGTTGTACGACACTTAATAATCATATCATGTCTGTTCTGATGTCACTATATGCAATCTAGCCAAGTTGATGATCATTGCTTTATCTCCCTTTATCAACGTTGATGATCATTGCATTATCTTCCTTTATCAAAGGCCTCGAAGGTTGACCTCTATGAGAAGGAGATTCAGAAGTACAAGGATCGACTGAACGAGCTGGAATTCTACAAGGCACGCATGGAGGTGAGTGGTGTAGCTTACTTTCGACAGCATTGACCACTGTGGAGGCAGATAGATTACCTATTGGTTGATTAAATATCACCGCCATCTGTTATATTATGTATTGTGTTGCTAGGATGGTGCAACACGTTTCTTTTGATTTATTTAAGGCATATTATTTTGATTTATTTGTAGCATAATGGGGGTTGGGTTTTTTTCTGGATAAAATTAAAGTTTATTGTCCTATGCCTTGAAGTCTTGATATGTGAGCTTAAAGATCTCCATGAACAAGTTCTCAGTTCTGTTTTACAGAACATTTTAGGAGTCAAATCCCTTTCTATTGTGTATAAAATATGTTTAAACTAAACAGAAAACATTTATAGCACTACGAGAGTCATAACTCGCATACATGTACAGGAAGATTTTAGCAATGCAATATAGAACAGGGCCTTGGATAAAGCTGCAACAAATTTTAGGAGTCCATTGGTTAACATCTCCATTTTTGGACTCGATGTAACAAAAATTGCAATATACAGCAATGCTCACCTAGTAGTCCAGCAGGAAGACGGTTAAGAGATTTGCCCTAAGGTTTTATAAATAGACAGATCTGCCTGTCCCTACCGACACGTCTGTCCCTACCAATGTCCATACTGACCCAATGTCCATACTGACCCTATGTCACTACCTCCCCCTCTGTCCCAACCACCACTGTCCATACTGACACTTCTGTCCCTACCGACACCCCTATATGTCCCAACCGACCCCTTTGTTCCTACTAACCCATTCCTCTGTCCCGGACTGCAGGAGCTGCGTGAGGAGAACCAGATCCTGGAGGAGACGAAGGCGGTACTGGAGGAGCAGCTGGACGGCAGTCACAAGAGAGTGGAGACCGTCCGAGAGCTGGAGAACGAACTCCTCAAGTTCCGGGAACGCATCCAGGAGATGACCACGGTCAGTGTTGTCACATAATGCTGGTTTTTTTTTAATTTCTTTTATTTTAAACAATATTTATTTCAAAAACTTCCTGGATGCTGTTCAAATGATTCATTGATATTCTGATATTCAGTTGTCACTCGTGTAAATTTATGTGAATTTGGAAGCCGAAGAAGATCCGGGTTCAAATCACGTCCCAAGAGCCTATCATCAACGTTCGTGAAAGTTACCTTTCTGATGCGATATTGATAGGCTGCGCTGATTGTACTGTAGCAATGCAGTTATCATCCTTGGTTTGTCAGTACCAGTGTTCTGAAGTTTACTGCAGCATTAAGGGTAATTTCTGTACAATAACCAAGCTAAGGATATGAGTGAAATAATCTTGAAAATGTCTCTAAACCCTAAAACAGAGCTAATCATTAATTTTGATAGCAACACTCCAGGCCCCAAGATTAATAATACATCTAACAATAATACATCTAGCAATAATAAGTAATTTATATTGCACCTGGACCAGCTGCCCAATGGTGCTGAACACATTGTTTCTAGTAGGATTTTATGCGCCAGTTCAAATTTGATATGAGGATTTGTGAACAAAACATTGAATTTGAGCATGAGTTTGTACTTAAGGAAAAGTTTAGTAATCTGTGAGCCGGATGTAGTGCATGATTTCATATCAGGACAAGTTATAAGTATTTTGTGGTGATTTGTAACACAGGAGCGAGACTCGGACCGAGCGAGGATTCAGCTGCTGAGTGAAGACCTGCTGAGACTGGAGCTGGACAAGAAGAACTCCATGAACGAGAGCGCCAACCTAGAACAGGAACTTCAGGATGCCAGGCACAGAACAGGAAGTGAGTAGATCTAGAGATCTAGAGGAGGAAGTGTATGTAACAATAATAATATTATTAATTATAATAATATAATCATCATAATAATAATCATCATAATAATAATAATGAAATTAGGAAATTTATATAACAATAATAATAATAATAAAATTAGGAAGTTTATATTATAGTAACAATGATAGTAATAATAACATACTAATAATAATAATAGTAATAATGATAATAATAATATTAAGAAGTTATAATAATATATAATAATATACTACTACTACTACTACTACTAGTACTAGTACTAGTAGTAGTAGTAGTAGTAGTAGTAGTAGTAGTAGTAGTAGTAGTAGTAGTATACACAAATTTATATAGATAAAATATCCAGAATAACTGCTCAAATGCACTTTTTTTTAATGGGGTGAACATGGATCATCCCTGGGTGAAAGATTCCCGCAGCGACATTAATCTCCATAAATCATGCACTCATTGTAATAATGAGTAATAAATAATAATATCCTTATTAATCTTATCATAATTAAATATCCACCCAAAGTTACCAGTGGCACTTACAATAGATATAAGGAAGTAGAGACTGGCAGCTTGCTCATTGGTGCTAAATAAGGAAGTAGAGACCAGCAGTTAGTGGAATTTGTAATACACGAAGGGAAATAAAAAGACTTGAAATGTTTTTGACAAAACATGTCTCGAGTGCAGACTTTATAAAGAATATTTTTCTCTCTCTCTCTACAGTGACCAGTGGCTCCCTGTCCGACCAGCTGAGCGAGACGGCCAACGCTCGGATCCTACGGCTGCAGCTGGAGAACCAACAGCTGCAGCAGAAGCTTCAGGAGGTGGCGGAGACGGCTCTGATCGAGAACACCAGCGCCAACCTGGAGAACGAGAAGGAGATACAGCGGCTGTCCAGGAAGCTGGAGAAGCTGCAGGAGAACAACTCCGGTCTGTCTCAGAAGGTATGTCTGTCTGTCTGTCTGCTACACCACACTGCACTACTATATAGCTTGGACTTCGGAGCCAAAGGTTCCAGGTTCAAATCCCGTCCCTGGGGCCCGGCATAAATGTTCACAAGTTACTTTTTCTGATGCGATATTGGTAGGATGCACTGACTGTAGAGTGGCAATGCAGTTATCATCCTTGGTCTTGTCAGTACTAGCCGGTGCTCACAGGTTTACTGCAACATTCAGCGCTATGGATGTTGCGGGTTTCCTCCTGCCCTAAAACTGATAAGTCGTGATGTTAGTGAAAGATTCTAGAAAGAGACTTTAAACCCCAAAACAACAAACAAACTATATAGCACTATACACTACTGTACACAACACTACTACACACTATACAGATGTTGCCGGTTTCCTCCTGCCCAAAACTCGTAGCAAATGTTAAGCTTCCTTCACTCCTGCCCTAAACTGACAAGTAGTGAAATTAGTGAAAGAATCTAGAAAGCGGCTCAAAATCTGTGTTGTCCTGCAGGTCTTGGAGCTAGAGGAGGACCAGGACAACCGTATCCGCGAGAGGGAGAAGCTGGTGCACACGCTGGAGATGATAAAGGAGAACAGCGACCGCCAGGTCCGAGAACTCGAGGTGGAGAGCGAGCACCTGGCTCAGACCATCGACGTCCTCCGAGAACGCAACGAGAAGTCCAACGACGCCCGCATGAAGGACCTGGAGAGGGAGAACAGAAGACTCCACGAGACCGTGTCCACCAAGAACGCGCACCTCTCCAAGCTGGAGTTCGAGTCCAAACAGATGCAGAGGTCGTGTCAGAAGCTGACGGAGAACGTGGATAAGGTGTCCGAGTTGGAGATGGAAAACACGAAGCTTGATAAGGAGAACTCGGAGATGCATAAACATATCACCACGTTAGAGCTTACATGTGATAAATTAGGTAGTGTTGAACAAGAGAATTCCACTTTGGATGTGGAAAACAGGAAGTTAGCTAAAATTGTTCAGACGTTACAGAATTCGTTAAAGAAGAAAGAACAGCTGGAAGAACAAAATATAAATTTGACAGTGGAAAATCAGAAACTGCAACGGACTTTAGATTCGTTACGGGAATCGTCCGAGAAAAACGTGCAGTTAGAAAGTGACAAAGACTCGTTGAACCGCGAAATTCAGCAACTTAAGAAAGTACTAGAATCTCAGAAAGGTCATCGAGTGAAACATGAACAGATGGAATTCGAACTCCTGGATCTGGACAACGAAAACCAAAGACTTCAGAAATCGCTGGACATCACCACCAAGCGCATGGACCAGTTAGAAAACGACAACACAGACTTGGAGAACGAGAACGAGAAGCTGGCGAAGACGTTGGAGTCGATGAAGATGTCGATGAAGCGACTGGACGACAAGGAGAAGGAACTCCTGGAGATCGAGACGGAGTTGGGGCGAATGCAGAAGGAGCGATTGTCCTTCGAGAAGGACAACAAGAAGCTGCGGCAGACGCTGGAGAAGCTGGAGTCTGCCCACGAGGAGTTGTCTGCCCGCCACTCGGCGCTGGAGAAGGAGTACAAGTCCACGAAGAAGTCGGTGGAGCGGCTGAAGGAGACGAGCTCCAGGGCGAAGGAGCTGGAGAAGGACAACAGGGAACGGCTGCAGGAGACACAGCTGGATAAGAAGACCATTACCGCCCTCAGGGAGGTACGTATGTCCAGATCATTGTCGTGCTCAGGGAGATGTATATTATAACATGTACAATAGTTGTCACACACTCAGGGAGATGTGTATCCTTATTGTATCAAATTCATTGGCATACTCAGGGAAATATGTATTTTTGTATAAAACTCATTGTGGTACTCAGGGAGGTTTGTATCCTTCTTGTACAAAACTCATCTGCATACTCATGGAAGTATACATCCATGTTAAACACAGTTCATTATACACAAATTGTCATTACGTTCAGGGATATGTTTATGCATGCTATGTAGGGCATGCTTCTAGCTCAATGTCCTGCTCAGGGAGATATGTATAACATGTTGTACAGAACTTGTCACACACTCAGGGAGGTTTGTATAGGTTTGTAGCAGGGTGTGAATTCTGAACCCGAGAGTATGAGATTATGCTCCAGCTCAAATTTTATATGAGGATAAAACCTTCAGCATATACTTGCTATTCTGCTGTTATTGTATTGAATGGTCCTTGCTGTTCAGACAGCTTTCTTTGTTTGGTCGTGGGATTCATGTGTAGTCTGTGGTTGCAGGATCTAGTCAACGAGAAGATCAAGTCCACCACGTACTGCAACGAGCTGGAGACACTGCGACATGAGCTGGAACGTGTCGGCATCGACCGCGAGAAACTGGTGATGGCCGAATCCGCGCAGGACGACAAGTAAGGACATTCTCTGGACTTCTATCACTGACTTGACTATAATATTCTAACAATAATATTGTTGCATATGGGTGAAACAAATAACTCACTCACTAACAGTAGTATAGTATTTTTATTCACATATATGATGTTCTGGTGAGTTGACTATCAAATTTTTAATTCAATATTATTTTGCTTGTGTCAGTCGGTACAAGGCGTTGGAGTTTTTGATGGAGGACGCCTTCAAGAAGAATCTGGTACTGAAGGACCAGAAAGTACAGCTGCTGGAATCCAGGTGGGTACATCATGGTACATGGTGGTACACAGGGATACATGTTGGTACACCAAATGGTACATTGGTGTACATGTAAGCAGTGTTCGAAATAGAGCCCGCGACGGGTTATTTTCAGCGAGGACGGGTAACGTTTTATCCTTGCACGCCCGCATGTCGTGTTACTTTTTGTT
>JAUTBV010119199.1:0-13276 GCA_032361325.1 Lepetodrilus fucensis
TTTTTTTCTGTTAACAAGTGAATTCGTTCTTAGGACACCCTAAGGCTTCAAAAAAAGTTGGTTTTGTTAAATGGTGGGGGGTGCACGATGGACATATCTGGCCCACGGCCTAAATAATATTGAAACAAATATCGAGATTATAGAAAATTCAAAAGTCGGAGATAATTGTCGTCTATACATGGACATTGAGGACTGGTTTTAAGAGTGAACATTAGGACGGTCCTGATTTCTCGAACAACTCGTAACTCAGCTAACTCAGGTATAAACTGAGTATGTCCTCTCCCAGGTGCAGTTTTCATTTTAGTGACACATTTTTTCGATATATCGGGCACAGATGTCATTGAACTTCCGGTGATTTCCATCATCATGTGTACTAATACCAAAGCCATCAGAACGTTTACTACAAAACACACTATTAGTGAATGTTTCGCATTACACCTTTTGTCAATGCTTCTGTGCGGCGGTTAGTGTGCACAAGTCCAATTCACTTCCATACGCAATTTAATCGCCATTTGGCATTAATCAGCCGAACACTCCCTCGGCAGTCGAGAACGCATTACGCCATTAAACGAACTAATCCTGTACGAACGGACTCCGCAGGATGTCCTGTTAACCGTATACGACCACGTCGACGGCCGCTGCCTTAATAGGGTCGTTCAGATGAGTGTATCACAATTGCTGCACGCTTCCGACGTATCCGAGCAGGCCACGGATATCTATTGGCATTAATGGACCGTTAAGACCAAGTTTTCTTTGATTTCCAAAGTGCGTTGCCGTGGTTACATTGCAACATCGTTATCGACTTCGCCGTCTGTATGCGCACAAGCGTATCGTACGTCACCGAACAAAGCATTTGGGTAAGACGTATGAGTGTATATATAATTATATATGAATATAGATCTACTACTGTACATTATGTACTAATGCACATTTCCATCATATTTACAGATACAAAATTGTAAAGTGCTTATATACGGAACCGAATTACGATTTGGTGATCTAAACTTACCCACTTAATGCATTAATACTATAGTACATGTAAAGTATACGAAAGGTTTTAAACTAGTCCTTTCGTTTCGCGGCTGTTTTTTTCGATTTTGTAAGGATTGCTTTTATATTTTTGGAACATTTGTCACGAAACTTCATTGACGAGGATTAGTTTAGGACATACTTTCTGATGTAAATGTCTGTTAACAAAATAAAGCAAAGATACCATCCAATGGATACACGTCGCACTGTCTTTGTCCATTGAAGTTTTGCACATATTTTCATAAAAGATAACTATTTAAATTTATAATATTTTACATATGTGAATTAAGACATATATAACTAATATAAACGAATAATAATAAATAAATCCAGTTAGTTTCCGTAAAAATACAAATTCTTGTTTGGAGATAGAACATTTTTCTAACACTGAAGCACAAATACCATATAGCTTTGGTAGCCTGTATAATGTTGTACATAATTTTCTTTATTACATAATATTTATATATGATGACACCTCTGTAGTACATACTATAGATGATAGTATTTCCACCCATTAACTTATTCTGCCAATAGCAAACAATATTAATAGTCGTGTTCGCCTTGATGAAGGGGTACTTTATCGCCGAAATGTCGGACGTAGAACAATATATGTTTCATTCAATGTCTAAAATCAGGCAATGTGTAAAATGTGTGAAATGTTCATATATACATTTAATAAGGAGTGGTCATATTGTAATTGTAAGCAATTGTACGTTCCACATGCAGGGATGGTACACATTAATGATCTACGTGTACTTTAGAAATAAAAAGAGGTTGTTTGCGGTGTTTATTATTAAAATTGTTTTTAATTTATTAAATGTCAGTTATAAAAAAAAAGGGGGGGGGGGGCGCACACACACCTGTATCCGCCAATGTACATAATACACGTACAGACGCCGAAAGACAATCTATACAAACTCTCTCTCTCTCTCTCCTTCCCTCTCTCCCTCTCTCCCCCTCTCCCTTACAAGTTAGGATGCATTCTGATGGTCCTTCAACATCAGTTGGCAAATATATCGGGATAGAGTGTGAAAGCATTGGTGTTAAGTCTTGGCCGTGGCAGTTTCTAACATCAATGTCGACGTCTTAGCGCCGTCGGGGAAAGTATTTACACCAAGAGATCACCGAAATAATGCTTAAAAGCGGCCAAAGCCAAACAAACAAAACCCCAAAGGCCACTGAAAAGTGCGGGACTTTGACAACTGTGTGCATCCCCATCACAGAGCCCTGTGGATTAGATGAGACCAAGAATGAACACTGTCTTGGTATGCTATAGAATGCGCCATGCACTAAACATGATGACATTACGGAGATACCGCCATGTGCCGTAGTATTAATAAGTTGTATCTTACCTCTGTTTCAATGATTTTCATGTTGCCTAAATACAATATTAATCCGCTGACAGTCTGCAGGTATGAGTAGGCCCTGCTGGTATGGCTTATACTCTGGCGGGATCCTCTTGTTGTCGACACACTGTGGCTGAGAACAACGATGCGTCTTCTCGTTACAGATGATCAGTAAATCTGTTCTGTTCAATTAGTAACCCGAATAATCTAGAGTATGTTGATGAGACGTTATTAACTGCACACCCACATAATTCTCGATACCACGATTAACAGGTTTCAAATGTAATTGGGTGTGGGTGTCATATCATATGTATATTACGTGTAAGTTCAGAAAGCCGTCATCGTCTTGTCGTCGATTGGGCAATACTTTAACAGTTATATTCACCCGAGGAATGGTCAGATTCGACGGGAGATAACCGCTGCATGATTCAGAAGGTTCGTTAGCTATATAGTTTAGTCGATAGACATGTCATATGTATGGCTGTACATTGCAAGGTAAAAACCATTCGGGGAGGTCGCTCAGGTAAACATTCTCCTGTCAATCAGCATCGATCTGGTGTAAATCACGAAAACCTAAATGAGGACTAACTACTATTGGAATCTGGTATACAGTAAGTAATTGAAGGGAGGGAACAGAAATATATAGAAATTAGTTCTCATGCATTATGTACGATGGCGCCGGGGTGTGTAGGAATTCCATGTTGATCGAAGAGGGTTTCTGACAATAAAGAGAATACATAATATTCCTTGATCAGGATGCAATAGAAGACCGTTAGTGGACTCGTCAAATTGATTTATTATTGTTCTTACCCATCGTTTAGACAAATTGCACGCAATGAATTAGCAACCTCCTTACTATTATGCCATTACTTTTATATATACTGATGTTACGAGTGGGCATTATGGCCGATCTTGTACCTGCCCTTTGTCATCTACTTCCTGTCCATTCCTATATTCACCTGCATTGTCGCTGTACAGACCAGTAAATGAGACATTCAATCAATAATATGCTTCTTCTTTCTCATCAAACGACATTTCGCTGATCGATAAAGTGTTCATTGTGAATTAATTACTGACAATTAATACAAAGCAAAAACTCTTCCATCGTACAGCGTGTCGCTCCTCGCCATGAGACGTATTGGGCACTTCCGTTATCATAGTAGTTATCATTCAAAGGGAAGACATTTAAAACATCCGTTACGGTTTTCCTGTTATGCCGTATTACCACGATCATTACAGGCTTGCCAACAGTCTTCATAATGGGCATGCACGTAACACAGCGAAAAACACGGGTACCCGGAAGGATAATATGGGCACGTGCATGATAAACCTTCTAGCGCTTTGGAAAACACATTGGGTTGTATACTCCCTAGGAATTTGAGAAGGGAAATTAGAGCACACTGATCCATTGACCGGAGTAATAATGTAGCGTTATGAATATAGACTTGGACACCGCTTGTCATTTACATTAACAACTCTTGTACTATCTATACATTGCTCATACCCGGTAGTGTTATTTTTCACTATTTGAACCTGGGACGATGTTGGGCTTACCGATTGCAAATAATTAATAATGTGCACATTCATCCTCGAAAGCATAACCATAGGGGCTACGTTATAACCCGACCCGTGTGCCTTCACTTTCCTTCTCAACTTCCTGGAGAGTATACAATATAAGCTGCCGTTTCAGGCACTTGAAGTTTAAGCATTTACATTTCATGTTAACGGGAGTCAATTACTCGCTGGGTGAATATAGGTATTTTTGAACCACGTCATTAATTGCTAAGGTGACACCACCATGTTTTCAACCTGTCTTAGTTAAGCACAATCGGTCTCGGCTAGTGTATGGATGGATGCACGAGAACCTGAGAGTATCAAAAACGAATCCTAGATATTCTTAGGTTCTCGATCACCCATCAACTCACCAACCGAGACCGATCGTGCTTAACTTCCAACCTGAGTGTTCCCCGTGAAACATAATCTGATAATGAACCATTATGTACCGCATTTGAGGTTCCTTTTCGAGCATTTATTAATTTACATTCTAATAAAGATCATTATTTGAACGTACAATTACTGATTCTGTGTCAGTCTAGTAAAGCATGCACTAAGTTAATAGTATATGCAGTTCATGATAACACATATGCAATGTTCTAGAACTGACTTGGAAAATACTCGAGATTGTCCATAACCATCTCAGTCCTTGTGACAGACGTTGGTGACAATTTCTTTCCGATAGTTCTTTCATGATGTTTTTTTTACATTGACAAGGCTTACTACGCTCCACACGTACTCTTCCAATCAGTATCAGCATACATTGTATGTGGTAGTCCTAACCCTAGGCTATGAACCTGATGTAGTAAGTGTGAATTGCTCACGTTACGGTCAAGGCCTCATAGTTTCTCGTTATTCATTGTTCAGCTCTGGAGTTGTAACTAGTCTTAAGAACGGACCGTCGTCAGTCTGTCTCTGAACCAAGGTTTGAAGAGTGAGCCGATCCAGAAGAGGTCGTTGCAGGTTCGTCGGGATGACCAGCCCGCCGTCGTAACCGTCCCGACTTTGATGACGACGTCGAACGCCGCTTCGCAGACACAGACGACGCCCTGGACACCGGAGGAAGAAGCGCCGAGGAGGTACTGGTGTTGCTGGAATCCGAGATGTTGCTTTCTCTTCTGGCGAGCTTGCAGGCGAAACAGTTCTCAGAATGTAAGTTAACTGATCTGGTCGAGGACGGAGGTCGGCTGGACTTGGAGTCATCAGTCAAGGTCTTGGACGAGTCCTCGGAGCTCCTTCTGGAGTGGACTGGAGAAGGAGGCACGGGGTGAAGTATAGAGGCTTCATAGTTGAGGAACTCTAACTCCAGAAAGGTTTCGTCCTCGATTGGCTCGGGAGTCTTCATTACACGAATCCGGTCCAGTTCCACCTTGATCAGCCCAGCCTTCCCCATGTGCTTCCTCAGTTGATGCTCCTGGTTCTGGAATTTGAACATCAGCCTCTGCTGACTGATCAGCCTCTCGCGCGTGTACTTTGCCAGGCTGTGCTTGTCTGATTGACATTCGCCTTCGTATTCGTCCTCTGCCTCCCATATGGTGGTGTCTTCCAGCTGAGAGTTCCTGATGCTCGTTTGTGACAAAATACTGTCGGTCCGTTTCATACTTGGGAGGGAGGCTGCGCTGTTAAAACGTATCTCTCTGAACTTTGTGCCGTCTTTTCGAGTTGGTGTCGTATCCGAGTCGGTTCCGTCTGAAAATTGAGAGTCGCGAGACCTTCGTGATCCTAGTGTCGGATACATGACTGCTGCTAATACACACAAATTATTAAACGTCCGGGTATACCTCGAAAAATAGTTCAATTGGGTAGCGACAATATCTTAAACTTCCTATTATTCCTCGAAATATCAAATCAAGTCGACATCCAACAATGAAACTCTGTTATTCCTGGAAGAAGAGTTCAATTGGGCATCCAAATATTTTAAACGTCCTGTTCTTCTTTAATATGTTGTTAAATTTGGCATACAAGTTAGGAAATCTTCTGTTGTTCCTTGAAAAACTGTTCAATTGGGCATCCAAAACATTTGAAGCGTCGTTATTCCTCGTGAAATAGTTCAAGAGGCACACAAGCTATGAAACCTCCGGTAATCCTGAAGAAAAGAAAACAGGTCTAGAGGCATCCCAAATATGAAACGTCCTGTTGTTCTTCGAGAAACAGTTCAATTGGAAATCCAAAATTATGAAACGTCTGGGTATTCCTGTTATTCCTCGAAAACTAATTCCAGACACATACATACAAACTATGGAACGTCCTGTAACGTTAATGTTCAGAAAAACAGATCAGCTGGGAATCTACACTTTGAAACATCCGGTTATTCCAAACATCCGACACGTGCTGTAACGTCCTTCTTCGAAAACCAGTTCAAGAGGCACACACACATTTGAAATGTCTTGTTATTGCAAGAGAAATCACCATATTCCTTTGTGACCTATGCTACGTATGTGGATACTGGGCCGTACAAACTGACCTCTACGTGTGTGGAAAGATTATGTGTATATAGTGTGTTACTGGGGTAAAGGCAAAGCGATCGGTCAACTCTGATCGACCTACGTCACGTATAAATATGACCAGTCACCCGTCTATATACGATACAGCTTAACATCAGCGTCGACGTAGCATCGAAGAAACGTCTGTTTAAGGATGAGGATATTCAACAGTTTTTTAGTCATGAAATGTCCCTCCTTAATACAACAGTCAATGATAGTGACATTTATATATAATTAAATATGTATATAATGTTATATGTTCTTTTATTTCCCCAGGTGCTCGCGTGTGTTCCTTACAGATTAACCATAATCTGCTTAATTCTTGGTCTTTGATCAGAAGATTATTCCACGATATGGAAAATGGACTAAGCCGTATATTGCTGACGTAAGTTAATATGTCATGGGTAAGGGTGGCGGCATGCTTTATAAACGGTATATACGTTCAACCGGCCCCATAACGCACATTAAGCGATTTACCTTATTCTTTGTTTTTGTTGTCAATTCATGATGACTAATAGGCGTATGGACAACGACGCGATTCTTTTAATAAAACGTGCATGAAAGGAATATACCCGGTGCATAGTAGTATAGGTGTGGTATTGGTCAATATAATTCTCACTCTGCCTCACCGGGATCATTGAGTGAGTAAGTGAGTGAGAGTGTGAGTTGATTGTTGTTCAACACCACTGCGATGATCTTTCACACACATATTAATACGTCACAATGAAACATATAATATTTAATGTCACAATGAAACATATACTATTTAATGTCACAATGAAACATATAATATTTAATGTCACAATGAAACATATAATATTTAATGTCACAATGAAACATATAATATTTAATGAAACAATAAAACTTACTATAAAATGGAAAACGGGTTACTCCATTCCATTTCATCCAATACACAAGGAGGTATCTTTATCCGAATCCCTAGAAAATCGAATTGGAGAAGAAGAAAAAAGTATTCCTGCTAGTAAAATAATATATTATAAAATACGGATGGAAAAAATATCAAAGTATCTCTCACATATTGTAGGCATGCTAGTATTATTGCTGCTTGTGCATTTCATAATGTTCAGTAGACTTCGTGCGTAGTCGTGTTACCAGAAGGTTGACATCCAAATATACTATACTTAGTGCAACGTTTTATACATCCCCAAAGACCAAGATCCAAATGGATCCACAATAGACGAGTTCACCATGTTGTACTCATTTCGGAATTCAGGTTATAGAAGTTGACTTAAAATAGTCCGCCATCATGACCAGTTACTTTACTGTACGCATTCCAGTTTACTGTACGCATTCCAGTTTACTTAGCTTATGTTATGTACTTATCTAACTTTAGCCACTAAACGTGACATAGAAGAATTAACAAATGTCGTTTCTGAGAAGCGTTGGGTATCTAATAACTTATGCACTGCCAATACAAGAATGGTTGATACTGCCAGCTTCTCTGTAGTTCTGACTAACAGTACTGCAGTAGAGGACAAACTGGAAGAAAATTAAACAAATTAAGAAAACTTATTCGGTGATTCACGGGCTTTGTCCCGCCTCCATCCTCTTCTCCCTCTCAAGAGCGAGAACGCTTCTATCAATACGTGTGTGTTATACTCACAGAAACCACACTTGAAACGTATGCAGGGTCCCGTTACTCAGGGGCCCCATGTGACCACGTGACTCCAAGGTAGCCAGGGTATCGTTAAAACTAATATGATTATCTTCTACGAGACCATAAGGATTCTAGTAGCCATCTCTAATACACGGGGATCATACACTTACGAGACCGCTATGGTGTCATCGTGGATATGAGAGCTTCGAGAAACGATACTATGAGCTCCAACCTTAGCCATCGAGTACAGCCTTAGCCATAGAGTACAGCCTTAGCCATATAGTACAAGATTAGCTATATAGTACCGCCTTAGCCATCGAGTACAACCTTAGTCATAGAGTACAGCCTTAGCCATATAGTACCGCCTTAGCCATATAGTACAGCCTTAGCCATCGAGTACAACCTTAGCCATAGAGTACAGCCTTAGCCATATAGTACCGCCTTAGCCATATAGTACAAGATTAGCTATATAGTACAGCCTTAGCCATCGAGTACAACCTTAGCCATAGAGTACAGCCTTAGCCATATAGTACAGCCTTAGCCATCGAGTACAACCTTAGACAGAGAGTACAGCATTAGCCATAGAGTACAACCTTAGCCATATTGTACAACATTAACTATATAGTACAATCTTAGCCATAGAGTACAACCGTAGCCATATAGCACAACATTAGCCAGAGAGTACAACCTTAGCCATATAGTACAACCTTAGCCATCGAGTACAACCTTAGCCAGAGAGTACAGCCTTAGCCAGAGAGTACAACCTTAGCCGTATAGCACAACCTTAGCCATATTGTACAACCTTAGCCATAGAGTACAACATGAGCCATATAGTACAACCTTAGCCATATAGTACAACCGTAGCCATACAGTACAATATTAGCCATAGAGTACAACCTTAGCCATATAGTACAACCTTAGCCATATAGTACAACATGAGCCATATAGTACAACCTTAGCCATATAGTACAACCGTAGCCATATAGTACAATATTAGCCATAGAGTACAACCGTAGCCATATATTACAATCTTAGCCATATAGTACAACCGTAGCCATATAGTACAACATTAGCCATATAGTACAACCGTAGCCATATAGTACAACATTAGCCATAGAGTACAACCGTAGCCATATATTACAATCTTACCCATATAGTACAACCGTAGCCATATAGTACAACATTAGCCAGAGAGTACAACCGTAGCCATATAGTACAACATTAGCCATATAGTACAACCGTAGCCATATAGTACAATATTAGCCAAAGAGTACAACCAACTTCGAGAAACTATACCCAGAACATTTTAAGTCAAATCTTAGGGACCCGCTATTACAAGTGCAAGTCCGTAGCATGAAACACTGTTATCGCTGCAATACTTGAGACTATATCCATGGTTAGCTAAAACTATCGTAGCGATAAAAGTTCAACCAATAGTTTACACCTGTAGCGGGTCCCTAAAATTGTACCTGCAATCAATTGTAGCTACAACTGTTCTGAGCAACGGGACCCAGGGTATCCGTTCATGAAGCCCTGTTATCACCTACGAGACCATGACGCTCTCTTTGCCGATAGCTAATACACTGCAAAGAGAGAGTTTTGTGAAAGGATACTCATGTCAATAAGCATGGGCCTACTCCTTTTAAAGAAATAAATGGCAAACGTCTGCAAACGACTAATTATAATAAGGCTACACTTCTCACAATTCTACCTGCGTGTTTAATTTTGGGCGTAGTGCATCTGCATGTGTGTGCGTACACCTGTCTGCCTGACTTCACTTGGACGCCGTCAGGTTACGGAAGTAAGTTGGTAACGGGGGATGTCCCTCCAAAGAAATGCTATATAAAACTCAAGAACGGGAGACAAGAGTTATCTGCTCTTCATTTATAGTGATGAAGACGAGCGTGCCCAAGTTGTGATTCAGTACGTGTATCGAAACTTTGTTGAAAAATTACGGAATTTATTCATCGAATTTGGAAATCTACGTGATGAATTCGTTGCTGTTGGCTGTCGGTAAGTTTTACTATAATGAACAAAATGAAACAGGTTAATTTAGAGTTTAATTATTGGTGTAATAACAGTGTTCGAAATAGAGCCCGTCCGCACGCCCGCGACGCGTTATTTCAGCGAGGACTGGTAACGTTTTATCCTTGCACACCCGCATGTCGTGTTACGTTTTGTTTGTTTTTCAAGATGTATATCATCGATCACTGGCCAACATGTGTGAGGACGGGTAACTTCTCAGACTTACCAGTCCTCATGTCTGGTAGTGAAATTGCTGGAGTTTTATACACTGGTACTAAGACTAACCTCAGAGTAATTATCTAAAGAAAATACCGTTTACACCTCATGTCATTCACCTGATAAAATCGTTATATTATGGAGTATTATAGTGCATCTTGATTTAAGTAATATACAGTGTATTTGATTTGAATTAAATTAAAACATATCATCTTCAAAAAAAAACTTGAAAACAGCAATGATTACCATTGCGTTTATTAGGAAGACAATATAGCCTAGACCTACATCATATTCCTACAGGTATTAACTAACGTTTTTAAACTCGACTAACAATAGGCATACTCATACTAGTAGTATATTTATTTTAACTTCCCAGTTTATTTTAATTGTATTATTATATGTATTTTATTAAAATACGATAACGATACGGGTCCTTGAGAGATATTTTTATCACTGCATCTAGTAGACGAAGTTCATATTTATGATTTCACCTTTATATTCACATATCTACATTATTTATTCTCATATGCGTATAGGTGCAAAAGGGTAGGGGGACAATGCGCATCGTCCATTACACGTTCAAAGATGTCACGGCCATTGGGCTTTCGCTTGGGAGTAGCCAGTACAATTTGTGTCAATACGGACCTACTGGCTTCTAATTACAGCGGGTTGTCGGGGGATTCGCACAGCCGTGGAGATGTTTGATCAGGACAGCCGCGACAACGTAAAGATCATAGGACGTTTTTGCAGGAGAAAACCCAGTTCGTTCTATTATAGTACAGGCTCTTGAGACCCGCCAATTAGCTACAGTTTGGGTTGGGATTTTTTTGTTTGTGGTTGTTACATATATAATTGTCCGCACCTCAATTTCTTCATACCTCATCGTATGTCATTGTGTGAGTGTAGAGACACGTATGCTGTCCATGACGTCACGTGCACTTGATGTTATTTTAAACCATTACGTAGGTATTTATCTTTTTTCTTGGTCTTTTCCCCTGTTTTTCTTTTGTTTAGTTTTATATACAAACGCCCTATGTTGGTTACAGAGACGTTATAGCACACATTACATCAGTTACATTGCTGTATATGCAGCATGTGGCAAACACATATATGGATAAGAACATTCGAGGCATATATTATTATTATTATTATTATTATTATTATTATTATTATACATTTATACACGCAAATATCCTGAATAACTTATCAAATTACCCCGGTCAACGGATCTGTGCACTCAATTTCCTTCTCAACACCCTGGAGAGTATACAACCCGAGCGGCCATTCAAGGCGCATCAAGGTTATCATTCACATGTCCATCTCATCCTTCCGGGAACCCATTCTCCGCTGCTACTACTACTACTACTACTACTGCTGCTGCTGCTGCTGCTGCTGCTGCTGCTGCTGCTGCTGCTGATGATGATGATGATGATGATGATGATGATGCTACTACTAATAATAATACTACTGCTGCTGTTACTAATGCTAATAATAGTAATAGTAGTAGTAGTAGTAGTTGTAGTAGTAGTAATAATAATAATAGTAATAATAATGGATATTGATACCATGGCTTTACGTAAGATGCAGATGGAGGATACAAAAGAGTTAGGTATAGTGACAGAGGATAATAATGGTGATAACACATATGTTACGGTATAAGCTATTATAGAGCATATAGAGAGCGTGTGATATTTATGGCAGGATACATGTAATTAACACACCTGGCGCTCTATAATTACCTTTGGTCAAACATGTCGTTCTGCAAACACGAGGAGAGTGCTTCTGTACTCTATTACTATATAGTGTATCTTGGTCCAATCCGTAACCTATAGAAACACGGCAGATTAAACCACGTGACATGTCAACCAGATACGACTACGAGCAATCATGTCATGTGTCACGATTAGCATTTATTCCCAAACATTATACATGGCCGAATCTAGAAAACATTAAAAACTTTGATGAATTCTTAAAAGGTAAACCAGTTAAAATGTTTATCAAAGTTTTTAGTCCAACTACATAATTTATTACTGAAACATTAGTTCAACTGTTTGTTATTTATTAATGAGTAATTATACGTAGGTCTAAAGCATTGTCCATCTTGATCAAATGTATAATTGAATGTATATTTATATATCTCTTGTACCACCGTTGGTGGTTTTATGAGAATAAACTGTCTGTCTGTTAACGATCACTAATTATAATCCGAACAATCATACTATATGCTATCCGCAACAGGTATAGCTTACTAGCTCCTTACGTTCATATTCTAATACTTATAGGTTCAACTACCCCAGCAATTGTAGGTCTATAAATGCTCCGTTGCTAGTGAAGTTAGCCAAAATGTATAGGGACCGTAAGTTGCCCGAGATTCATTCAATATCCGGTGACATAAACCGGTGAAACACCTAAATGCGCTACACATTTGACGATACCCCATTATGACCTCACATGAAAACGTCACGATTCAGACGTCATTCATAGCAACCGTCGAAATTCTTCCTGTCACTGGAAATGATCCCAACGACACTTTCTGGCCCTATTTATACAAGCAAGCTGTCGTGTTCATATGTGTGTGTCATTATTATATTTTTAATTGGGGTTCAAGATTATTCCACTGAAGGAAACCTGCAACTCCGTAGCGCAGAGTGCTGCAGTAAACCTGCGAGCACCGGCTGGTACTGACAGACCAATATAATGATAACTGCATACCCGCAGTACAGTCACCTAACTTAACACAACGGGGTATCATTTCACAGAGCTCTTTTATCCGCTAAGAGAGCACAGCGCTCTCTTTGTGGTGTATTAGCTAGAGAGCTTCGTGAAATGATACCAAGAAGTATACACCGTAATCACAACTAGGCTATTAATATTGTCCCTATAGTAGGCGCACTTCTTGATTAGACGCATGAAGTGAGTCTCGTGTGCCCATAGGGCTGGAAAGTAATGGCGGGAGCCTCATTGTGAAACTGACTTCCGGGTACAGGGAGGCTCCTAATAATGAC
>JAUTBV010119210.1:0-13276 GCA_032361325.1 Lepetodrilus fucensis
AAAAAGCACATGTCGAATTGCTTGTTTACGTTTCACAGGAATAGGCATGACGTCACCGTATGTTCGGAATGAATACAATGTGTAAACTTCAACTATCTTAAAGACCACAAAACAACAACAAATTAGGTTCTCATGTAGTTCACATTTTATATTTTTAATCGGTTTGGGACTATACCATTTACAACCAATCCAGGGCCAGAAATCCCATCTATGCTGTACTGACTTATGTCTGGCGGCAAATTCAAATAATTTAGTGGTTTATAACCTATAAGCAGAGGCAACTTCACGTTGCCACAACTTCACGTTGTCACAACTTCACGTTGCCATAAACAGAGCGTTATTAGCTTACAGGTGTGTACCACGTTAACCAGATGCACCAATGGAACGGATTTTAAAATAGCTTAAGTCAAGAGTTAATAATTAATTACCTTTTCTTAGATAACGTTAAGATGCGTACATCTATGCAGGTAACATTTCCTTTTCAAAGCTATTTTAGTTCAAAGTAAATGAGACCTTCTTACATATACTGGTGTCAGGTGTATACTAGAATGTAATATATCCTCTCAACCAAGCAGTAGGCTACATCATGTGCGCAATGTTACAGATTAAAATCAGAATCCCATTCATAAGAAAACGCAGTGCCTATAATAAAAGACACCCATATCGTATGCTGCAAGACGAACGTGGTCTTTGATTGTCCATAAAATCATGGCGATATTGTAAATAAGTGTTGGCTGGCTTTGTATTACTGTATCTTGACCGTGATCTGTCTGATATCCTAATAGAAACAGTAGTTGGGAATGTCGTAAATCGTAAGTTTATATGCTGTTTTTATCATGGTATTTATAGGATGAGCACCTGCCTGCTGATTAATATTCATGAGTAGACGTATAGTACAGGCTGAGCGATCTCAGACCAAAATACAAACTGAATTGTGGAGAGTTTTTGCACGCTACTAGAATAATACGGAACGGTCATATTTCCTCCTGATTGGAGAACCGTATCATAAACCTATTCGAATAATTGTATTTTTCGGTAGCCTAGTTGTATATTTCAGGTCCATGGTATATCTGTGTAAAACCCCAACCAACGTCTTCGTTGTTTAAGAAACTTCTACTTCTAACATGGACGTGTTTGCAGATGACATTCGCAAGGATGCGTACGGTAAATGCGATTAGACATATGTCATCGTCTAATTACCCTGTTGTGGTGTCGATAGATCTGGTGCCGTAGGAGAAGAACTTTACTAAGACTATATCTTCTGGAAATGCCCCTGAGATACGGAACAATAAACACATTTGACAACACACACTAACGTTAGGATGCCAATCTTTTAAGCATGCAAATTAATTCTCTATCGCAAAGAACGTAATGGACTAAAACTGTATTCATTATTGATCAGTTGCAAGAACAATACTAATGAACTGTACACAGAATCAAAGCTACAATGATGAAACCTATTCTTCTCCGAGTGTATAAGAATTCAATGTCAACTGTATCATGGTGGAAAGTAACGCTTTAATTAAACATCAGATGACAACTGAGACCACTGACCGCTCTCTTTGAGAACACCATCAGAACTGGGACGGCAATCCTGCTGTGTATTACTGAAGGCGATAGATGTCCATTGAGATAGCATACATGTACAGCACATGCATGAGAATAGCTTATAGTACCTTTTAAAAATTATCCTATATTTGCTATATAAATGGCACAGCTTTTAATAGAAAGTCAAGTAGCATATAACACATGTGCTCCAAGTAGAGCGTATGCTAAGATTCACTTCCAGGTAACCACATAATAATCTTGAAACTGTTTTTAAAAGTCTCCAGCTATGAATGCAGCCAAGGTTTAGTAATAGATGTACCTCCTATATTATACATGCACTAGATGCTGGAAACTTAAATTACAAATCTTATTGCTACCGTTATTTATTTAAGGCTTTATTATCATATGAAAATATCGCATTTCAGAGAACAGGACAAACATACAGTGTGTGCGGTATGCTAAGTCCCAGGGTGCAGAAAATCTTCAATATTCAGCATGCCTATGACTGCTTGATTGCGTATGACTTGACGACAAACTAACTCTTCCGACAACCATATCGCTGTCTGTCAAGTGCACGGATTCCTCACTACACACACATGCTGTGGCGAAGTGTTCAAGTCCCCGGTCTTCAGCATTCATCAGGATTGCTTGTCCGCGCGTAATAAGTCAGTACCCACAGGACTGGGCAGTCACAAGCAGGCGGTCGGACATCGTGGGCGTGTCTCCGCTGACTCTGGGTTCCCTCAATATACCGTCTCTCTTTTCAGGTGAATACAATTAACTGAACCAAACTTTTGTGGAAGCGCCAAAAAGCTGGGGATGTGAAGCTAATCTAGTGGACATTCTGAATTCTTCGATTAGCTCGGTGATTGAGCTTTGACATCGAGCCATGCGCCACTCGCGGTCTGAAGTCGACGTACAGCCACACGTGGCACGGACTACAGCCTCCGCCGTCGTATCTCACGACTTCTCCAGCGGCGGCCTTACTTTTTGAATGTTCTGATCAAATCTCAAGCTTGTTTCAAAATGGATTTCAAAGTGACTACCACCGTAGCTTTTCTCTTGGAAAACATAACGGTAGGTGTTCCAACTTTTCACTTGCGTGGAGATAGTATTGCGTGGAGATAGTATTGCATGCTATTACAACCTATTAGGAATACATTTTCCCCCATGGAAGAAGATGATGAGATGCCGCATGGGGAGCTTGACATGTCGCTAACAATAAATCCCAGTTGATGAGCATCCTTTTACAGTTCACTTTAACGTTTGAGATAGTATGCAATACTTAGTTTATTCAATGGTACATTGTCTATCTTCTATGTGATAGTTGACATACAGTGTGGAGAACCGTATAGGATATTGGCACTGTTGTTGCAATACTTGTATTTTCTTCATTATTTCTCAATCGTGTTGTAATACGTGGCATTAAGTGGTATTGATTTTGTGACTGGTATCACTATGGAGCTAAGGGTTTATGAGTCGCTTAATAAGATGATGCTATGTACGTTGTGGTTATGGAAAGAGGGGAGATTCTTGCCGGTATTTATAGATGCATTCTGTAGCATATTAGCTAAGTTAGTGTGAATAAAATGTATCTAAAACTATCTAAATATATCCACGTATTTACACATCCATTGTTGATACCTTACTAGAGATATGTGTTCACGATTCAAAGACATCAGTGCTAAAACAAATCATATATTTAATTATCCAGCAGTATCGTTAATTTTGAGAAAAACAATTAATACTAATGATTTTCTTATAATTTATTTGATCATTCTATATAGTACATTAACTTGAGTCAGTGCTATACGTAGAAATATGTCCAAGTGTCTGTGGTAAATTACTGGTAACAAATCTTACTCCGTATTTCCAAATATACATGTACATGTCCATGTAATGTATTCTATGTATTGCCTAAATAAATAATCGTCGAAATGTCACAGCTCCGAATATGTTTACAATTAGGTCAATTACTGTTCTCTACAACCTCCACCCACCGCGACCGCCAACCCCGCCAACCCCGCCAACCCGCCAACCCAGCAAACCCCGCCCCCACCCGCATGCGCGTGCCCCTGAGAAATGTTATCTTGATCGATTATTAATGTACATTTTGTACTATCTCTTGTACCACCGTTGGTGGGTTTATTTTAGAATAAACGTGTCTGTCTGTCTGTCTGTCTGTCTGTCTGTCTGCTACTGATCATGCCCAAACTCGTGCAATGCCTAAAAGTATTATTTTCGAAATGATACGAATATAACATGGTACTAACATTGACGTAATTGACAGACATGTATAATGCACACATGAAGTAGCACGGCCTGAAGCACTCTTCATTAATTAGGTAATATTTAGCATGTGTCTTTGCAGTCTCATAATATAAACATTCGTATATATGGGGTAGTCATGATGATCAAAGAAGACAAACGACAACACATTGCATACTATATCACACCACATTTTACCGTACTATCAGTATGTTCCTTTATTTTAAAATTGAATATTTCCATTATGATAATTATACGTCTATTTACTCTAATATCTAAACAGAGGTGACGTACATACTAGTTACTAACATACTAGTGACTATGCTGCCACGTTCAATGAACTTCAATACGATAGTTATGGCTGTACACAGCCTCGACTTATCTTGAGCGTGACAGGATGTATGAGAATATTAACTTTAAATAAATGACAACATAACGTAATTGTATCAGCCATTATCTATACAGCAAGTGACATTATCAATTTCCTTATGATATTTTTGGAATGTCGCCAATGTACAACCACACTTTAACATTTCAGATGCAATATTGTGTGGGTGACGTGAGTAGTTTGGGCATTGTGCCCAAACTACATATGACATTCATTCTAATTAATTGAACTGACAAAAATATTAGAGTTTTCTGCATGTGTAGATGTCCCATGCTACAACGTAGAGATATCTTAAAGGTTAACATTAGCATTAGTCTAAATAGTTTGCAGCTCATTCATTTTAAATGACAGCTAGATAAGTCATGTTCACACAGGTGCATATAGTTGACAGTTGATTCTCATTGACATTGGGTGTATATATTGGATATTACATGAAGAAAATAGCATGCACGTGCTTGACCAATCAGTCCGCCAGCTTCACGGAGAGGCAGGGTACACTGTAAGCTATGTATAACTGTAGAGTAGAAAGAATTCCGCTTGGGAACATTGTTGAAATATTTCTGTGGCCAGGCAACTGCAACTCATCATCGAATCAAAGCATATATATTAATAATGCAATAACAATCTGAAGAGAACATGTGTTTTAGAATCTTGACGTTCCGGGTTCGAATGACAATCAATAACTGACTAACAGAAAAGGCATACGACTATTGTGTAAAGCGTAAATCAGGAACATCTGATTGCATTTGCCATTCTCGATTCAACTCCGCCATATGTTGCTCATGCAGAACAAAAAGTATCGCACCAACGATAAAGAGTTGTTGTTGTGTGTGTGTGTGTGTGTTTGTGTGTGTGTGTGTGTGTGTGTGTGTGTGTGTGTGTGTATGCGTGTCTGGTAACATTACTAGTATATTATTACGCAAATGACGACGTGTATCCCATGTTGATATCATATATCGTCCAGATCACCTGATTGCTATGCTGCTGTGATCGCAAGGTCTCATCATTATGCTTACTTGTCGTAATTTCCGCGGCACATTCGCTTAGGGAATTCCGGTTTAGCTGGATGTGTAACATTCTGTACCAAATGATCCACCAAATCAGCTAGTCCAACTTGCACAATGACAGCTCAGACACTAGTCTACTGACACGAAGTTGCCCCACTCCTAGTGCCCCACTCCTAGTGCCCCACTCCTAGTGCCCCACTCCTAGTGCCCAGTACATTCAAGGGTGCTGCTACACTAACTCTCATACCATTACTTAATCATTTACTACGCCAACATGCATGCCATTTATACAAACAACTAACACATACACATATGATAATATTTATTGTTGAATATCTCATAATTCCTGTCACCGCTCATCTCACAGGGTATTAGTAACACTAGGGCTGATCCATCCTCGAAACACAGGCCATTATGACTACACTAACCTCCGTCAAATAGGTTAGTGTAGTCATAATGGCCTGGGGTTTCGAGGATGGGGCTGATCATGTAAACGTCCAAGTGCAACAACGATCCCGAAATTACGAATCTTATCTAAGTACGATTTTATGCTCATCAATTCAAAGTTTATTTTTCTCTCACAAATCTCCATATCAAATCTGGGTTTGAGCATGAAATCGTACTCAGGAAGTTTCGTAATCTCGAGTAGTCCTTGATGTAAGAACAGCCGACATGACTAATAGGCATTTATATGTAAAGATCACCCGTCTGGAAGTATGTTTTGTTCCAGGAGATCATTATGACTAGATAATACCATCCATACCTTGGGCAATACGTGTTGTCAATGTCATAATCATACAGCCATCTGGACAATCTGACTTGGAACAGGAAATAAAACTATTCTACAGTACAGATAGGACTATGAAAGAACGTGTCACATGCACGCAATCTACAGAACGTTCCATTTATTCCTCATTATTGTTAAACGGCTGGTGGAAAATGAGATTATATCAAACCCGGAAGTCGTGCATCTAGGTCTATTTTCATTGCGGTAAGCTTTTCATCCATATTTAAAACTAACCCCATTATATTAGTTACTGCAGACAGTATTTCATCAAGACGGGAATTACCCCCACGTAGCATATTGTTTGGACATAACAACTGAATATGTAATCAACACGTACATATATGCTGTTTAAAGGTGCAACGGCTGAACTATATTTCATGTTTTGCTCAGATGTTTAAGACAATAGTAAAATATATATACTGTTCGCTTTGTTAGTCTAAACGTGTCTCGCACGTTCTTTACATTTGGAATCTGAATGTAATTTGCTTCATTGCACATTTGGAGCTTGGCGACTGAATACTACTGATTCTCTGCAGAATACTGTATGGCGCGTTCAGATGTATTTATCATTTTACTAATCAGCAAATGGAAAGTGCCCCAAACATACACATTTTCACTTCAACGGTCTCTTTATACATCATAAAGCTGGCCACGTGTTTTTGCATGTTCTATATAGTTGTCAGATCTGAATGGTCTGACTTGTACGTACTCGTATCCCACTGCCTACTGACCGGAGGAACCGTACTTCGCCGACTCTTAGCGTTGACGGTGCTTGCATGTCGTTATATAGATGTGGCCTATGTAATTCTCAGCATTGACAGTGATGGTATGGCGGTAGAAATGTGGCGTATGTTATATTAGGGTGACCACAGGTTATTATGTGTATTTTCCTTCTAGCTCTTGTTAACTGCGTTTCGTATCAATTTTTCAATTTTAAATGATTTTGATTTTTTTTGAAAACTGCATGTCAAATTGACGTGACATTTTCAAAAAATGTCAAAATCATTAAAAATCGAAAAATTGATACGAAACGCAGTTGACAAGAGCTAATTTTCCTTCATGCCACTCCGCCATGAGTGGAGACAGTGCTTCTTCCAGTGTGACATGCCATCTGTACCTTGTACTGTCAACGTGCGCATGCGCTAGTGTAATTGCTTGTATCGTGTTCTGCCAGTACCAATGCATAGTCTTCCAATTATATACATTAGCAAATATAAATCATCTCATATATCTATATGATATTTTAGTCTCTCGCTGCTGAAAGATTATTTGTTAATGAGCTACGAAGTGCCAAAATAAGTCGCCTCCTCCCACACCGTGCCGTGGCTGTGCGCCTTCAGGCGGCTCCCCTCAGTGCATGGCATTGACTTTCATGTAGATATAGAAGCACTAATTGCATCGTGTGGATAACGGTAAAGTATGGCGACATGAAGGTGACCGGTTTTCGTCACACAATACTTCCTCATGTATTTAAATAACTGGCGAAGACCAACGTTCAATCACTTTACATGAAAACGTAGGCTTTGTGTGTAAAAGAAAAAGTGAATTATATGACGGGACGGCAGAACGTAATTGAATTCAACCATCAAACAGAATACGAATATGACATGCTTTCCTCAAAGCGTACGAAGAGACAATAGTACAATCCGTATTAACTGATGTATGCATACGTGTAATTCACACGCGCGGAATAGATGCTAATTGTATTCATTAAGAAATGTGGTATAAAGAGGACTAATTGAAAATACATACAGCGCCTGTACACGAGACATATACAATAAGCAGCCAGGAGAGTACATTATCATCATAAGAAACCATGCAATTCGATGCTGATGTCTGTCACGACATACGATAATGCAAGGAAGTCATCAACAATATCGACCGTAGTCATAGACACATATTTCGTGGAGTGCTTGCTATAGTATCGAGTAGCATAGCTCAGAGTACAGATATTATGGAAATATGATGGACGATAGCCGTATGTACAGACACTTGAAACTCTCATAATGCACTCAGTGACACATTGAAATGCTGAATTATTGTCATCACAAATATTAGTATAATAATACTTATGATAAGTAACCATATCAAATGTCCCCTACATCACAGGGGCGGACCCGGTACGTCTGACTTGACAAAACCAGTCAACTTATAAACTCTTTTTACAAACTGCGATTAGTAGGTACGACATATTTCGATTATGATATTTGGAATTGGGTTGTTTTTAATAACTGAATGCAAAATTGGATCAACAAACGTACGGGATATTAAAAAAAAGTTTATGTTGACTGGTTTTGGCAAGTCAGACATACTGGGTGCGCTCTACAACGTAGCTGGATGTATGAAAGAAAGCCAAACAACATGGAGTCATATTACCATCAAACACATGCACTATGTGTATGCTTACATATAAAGTAATACTCAGTCATTGAATAATACGATTGAATATATTGTAATTAACTATACCTGAATGTCAATAGGTGAAACACGTATATACTTATATTGTTATTTAGTACGCTTCAAATGCTAAAGTATGTGCATGCATACGAATACATTGGCCGTCAATAAGTGACATCAATAAGGAATGTAGTAATGCCACCTATGAGTACACCATGTAATGTTGTTTTGCCGTGGACTGTCAAAGATGGTAAAGTACAAATTCGCATTATCAGCTTCTGTAGCAAACACTCAGTGCTATAGATTGCATTTATCTCGAGGTCACCTGGTCATGTAGGAAACATTGACTGTATCGCTGTTTTAATACTTCAGAGGTACTTTGTGTAAAACAAGCGCTTCTCATGCCGACTATTGACGATGGAATGCTAGATAGCGCCATTACATGAATTGGTGGTATATGTAGTGGCATGCATTACTGTACAAGGAACGCGGTCAGCGAGATCTTCTCGTGACCACCGTAAAAGAAGTACAGGAAGGATTTGCAGGACCGGATGAACTGGGCGGAAGGATTTCTTTCTGGCGAATTACATCTATTATTTTTTTCCCATGACTAATTGCCCATTGATTTCTGTCTAGGTTTTGACTCCCATCAAAGAACCAATCATCGATGCAATCACGACGTCTGCCCTGTCAATCTAGCTAATCGACCAAGACCAGAATAAATATACTTTGTTCTTTGTTGGGTTTGGCATTTCCGTTTTGCTCCGTACGGCTATCTTAGGAGCAATAAATTATGTTTTCCTTGCACAGCGCAGCTTAAGAGCTCAAATAAAGCATCGATCTAACACTATTGTATCATTGAAAGAATCAAAAGATTTGTTTGAGCTTTAGATCTCTCTCCCACTCGGGAATTCAGACAGGAGTAGCTTACTTGTATTTCTTATATACATCCGGACATGCGTGCTGGAGTAGTCCAGACTAGACTAGAGTAGACTAGAGTAGGTATACGTATACAAACAAAGCCATTGCGTTGCATGTCTGAAACATTCTTATTTATATCAAGCAATGCAATCCATATTCTGTGAAATGCAAACTCTAAACTACCGTCCACTATCAATGCCTAAAGTATGTATTGTAGTATTTGTATAGTTGACCATGAACTTGTATTCAATGGCTATCGCTTGATCAGATGATGTACAACAACACACTTGGTTAGACGGTCATACAGGGATTTCCAGAAATCACATGCGCGCTGTGCTATTTCAAGATCATGCCACATGGCTGCAACATTTCCACAAGGAACAGATACCTACTTAAATACCTGTATGTACACAGTCACGTACACTATATTCCATACATTTGATTTGAGACAGTAGTCAGCAGATTGTTATATACTGCAACAGGCATACCTTGATTGTGTTGAATCCAGTATAAAGAGCTAATTGCTCTTTGAGTACGACCTTGAGGACACAGGTGCGTCTGTTGTATTGTGTATGACTATGCCGTGTGCAATTAATCAGTGTAGGACATGACACCAGGTAGATGAACCTATGCTGAACCAGCAATGTTGTTATAATGTTGTGTGTTGTTCTGGCTGTGTGTTCCCCGACAAATGTCAAAGGTTTTGCAGAGTCCATACTAAACTCTACTAATTCAATTATAGCAATGCCTCTGCATTTCTCAGCTTCAATGCTTGCTTACTGGAATCATTATTTGTCTTACGGTGAAACAATTCCAAATGTTTTTGGACAGGTTGCAATTACATTTAAATTACACAATGTATTTTAAGACACTGGAAACCATCTAAAGAGTGCACACTCTGCAATTAAGAATACACAGCTTTTTGATTGGTGCGGTTTGACATTTTACAGTAGGCAAACATATTTCTAAAACTAATGATTTTCCCTCACAGCCATTCAGTTGCTGAATCTTCGATTTTATGTTTTTACGTAAATTCCTTTCGGTTTATAGTTAACCGAATTAGAGCGTCTACGGGGCGTTCTCAATATGGTCAAAACTGATGGAAAACAAACTGCAATAGAGGCATTTGAATGTCAAGGTTGGTAGTGTACTAAATAAAGAGTATCAAACTCGCTAACCTGCTTTCATCCAGATATTTACGAACCATCATGCTGGAATAGTAAACTGACTTCTTCACTATATACTACTACTACTACTACTACTACTATTACTACTACTACTACTACTACTACTACTAATCATAATAATAATAATAATTATAATAATAATATGTGCATTTGTAGAGCGCGCCATCCACCGTTACACAGTGCTCATTATAATGAAACCCATCATGATCTGCAGCTTAATTGCAAGGCACTAACTAAAAGACGCCCAAAGACGCTGAGAAAACAACATACGTGTACATTAGCTTTTAGACTATTCGGTATTGATCAAATATATCATGCAAACTTCGATTATAGTACAGTATAACCTGTGACGTCTTTATCAACACGTTCTGTGGGTTTTCTCAAATGCGCATTCTAGATAGCACTGCTCCGAACTGGTAGAAATAACCGCATTCATGAAAGGGTAATTAAGCTGTGTGTATAAATACAGAAGAGTAAGTAGTGGTCATATCGTTTGCCTCTTTAGTAAACGATAGTTTAATGGAAATTGCGCATCCAATGTGTCTGCAAACACGCGGGTCTAGCTGCGTGCTATAATGGGTAGCTTATTGGTGAAATGATAGGGCACTGTCAAGCACCTGTCATACAAACTGGTCATTGGGGCATGGTGGTCAAGCAGATGAAGAAGCCTTGGTCTAAGTACGTACATCTAGTACACCGGAGAGTCCCAGCTTGACAGCCGTCCAGATCATTTACAATTACGTCTGAATCATTCCCTGCAATCAGAACAGCCAATGCCATAACTAGTATAAGCCTGGTTGTAGGATCTTCCAGATGATTGGTGCTAACATCGTTTCGTGGAATCGGGGCCAGATCGGTTTCCTAATGGCATCGATGTCAATGAACAATGAAAATTCATGAAACGTGGCGTTCGTCCTCTTAGCTGGACACCTTACAAGAAGTCCTAGCAGAACAACACAGCCCGAACGTCTAAACATAGCAGCAGGACAGTACTTTTATGGAGCTCAATCTCTTCTGTCTGCGATATTTGATTGCTTTTCTGTATTCAGATGGTTTACAATCCTATTATCCTATACACGTTTCATGTCGACCTCCCCTCCTTCCTCTCTCCTCCATATGGAGTTGCAAGTGCATCCTTTACTAAACGACATCCGTCATGAGATACCATTCTAATTCTGTACTTTGCTGCTTCCTGTTTCAACTGCAACGTGATACCTGACAATGTATCTCACATTATAATTGTTCGTTATGGCGGCTCTTTGACTTTGCCACATACAACAGAAGAACAAAGGGACATTGATGAAGATGCTGATCTATTATAGTACCAATACAGTTGATAGTCTGTATTAATGTCACATGCACATACATGTCATTCCATGTATCATCTAGACATAGCTCTTTAATAATTGTTATGGTCTTGGTTTCTACTGTCAGATGGAACCGAATGCATAGTCTGGCTTGTGACAGATATAAAGATAGATAGATAGATAGATGGCAATGGTATTTTCCTGCCGCTTCATGCACTTACAATGCTGGAGTTATAGTTGTTGACATTGCTTTTAGTGCACACAGTGTAATGTACCCGATCCACCCTCTATAGCATACTCAAAGCCCTACATTGTTATTAGTTCGGTCAGTGGATCAATGTGCCCTCAGAATCAGTATTCCTTCACAACTCCATGGGGAGTATATATGTATATGCACTGTACACATTGACTATAAGCAGAATACATGTTTGTATTATTGTTATTAGTATTACTGACGTCGTTTCAATTGTAAAGGAGTAACTACTTAATAAAGTATATTTAGCAATATGTATACATCATCACACTTTACTATTAATTTTGTAAAAGTCAAATTCCATACGTATTTTACGATTATTAGACAACTCAAATACCATGCTGTTGTCTAGATGTTTTACGTCTCATGTCTACTTCTTTTATGTCTCGTGTCTACTTATTTTATGTCTCGTGTCTACTTCTTTTATGTCTCGTGTCTACTTCTTTTATGTCTCGTGTCTACTTGTTTAAAGTTGTTTTATGTTTTATGTTTCACGTCTACTTGTTTTATACCCCATGTCTACATGCTTTCGGCCTCTTGTCTACTTGCTTTATGTCTCATGTCTTCTCAGATCTGTAATTGAAATAAACGTGTTGCTGCTATGATCTTTCATGTCAATAGTATCTGCAAAGTGATTCATATTATGTCATGAATTATATGTAATTAGGATGGGCGTAAAGGTTAACTCGGCGTCTCAGTATGTCATTTGTACCTGGCGCTCGCAGTCGGAATAGAATAGTCATCTAAATATAATCAAAATTGTTGCTATTTGCAGTGCATAACGTTGGCGACCTTTAACAACAGACGGAACCAGAACATGTCTAGATCCGGTGTCGCATGATTATCCTACGAATGAGTCATAGTACGCCGGATAGTGCTGGGTACCGAGTCTTGCAGATGTATAACAAGTTATTCCACTAAACGTACCGCATTGATCTCAAGACATATAATCCAAATTTGGTTATTATTGTCAATGTTATCCATTACTAGTGTTAATTATCTCGCCTTCTGCGACCGTTTATTTATGGGATGTAACATCTATTTCAAAATAAAAATCTAAACAAATAACACGTAGTATATATATAAATATATATATATATATATATATATATAGATAGATAGATAGATAGATAGATAGATAGATAGATATAGATATATATATATATATATATATATGTACATATAGATAGATAGATAGATAGATAGATAGATA